>LBNR01000012.1:0-71485 GCA_001262555.1 Fusarium nygamai | reverse complement strand
CCCCCTTGTCCTGCGTTATCTCCAAAAATGTGACTTCATCCGTATGTGTGCATTATTACATTTTGACCGTACATCGATTCATATCCCCAAATGCCCGATCTCACACATGGCATTGAACTTCCTTAGTTACTTGCTTCGACGTCCACAGCTTGTCCCGCCTCCATATGTCCTCTGCCGTTTCTCGGTATCCGCCCGCATTTTGGCGATCAGATCGGCTCCGTTGAGATCGGAATCGGAATCTTCGGATTCACTCTCAGCGTCTGTATCTCCGGGAATGAGAAATGCATCCACATCTTTGGGCTGTGTCTTCTGCTCCTTCTTCTTCTCTCGGCGCCTCGCTTTCTTTTCCGCGACGGTGGCCTTGTTTTTGTTCCGCCGTCTGATTTCCTGGTTCTGCATGGCCTCCTCAACAAATGTGTCGAGTGCCTTTTTCTTTGCTGTAAAAAGCGGAATAGGCGAGCCTGCAAGTCTTGAAAACTTCATCGTAAGGTTGTACCAAAAGTTGCTGTATTGCTTGCTGGTCTTGATTCCCCTATGTTCTAGTTCCGCTGCTACGGCTTGTGATTCGCGCTCACTCAGGGACGCCGGCGTGGTCCAGTCGATTTCCCAGTTTTGATTGGACTTGTCGCTTGTATCGTGATTGAAGCCTTGCCTAGCGGCTATTTTCTTCTTGAACAAAGCAACCGTGGGCTTGATGGCGTGTTCTGAAACGCCATCTCGGATGATCGGGGGCTTGATTTCCTTCTCGGAAGGCTTGATCCAGTGCTTGTCTGTTCCTGGCTCTAATTGTTGCTCCTGGAGCTTCTTCTCAACTTCATCTTCAGACTCTGCTAAGTCTCTCGTGTCGTTAATGCGGGGAGGTCGCTTTGCGACAACCTTTGTGGGTGTTTCTTGTCTCGAGGCTGCGTCGCTTGCAGCAGTATCATCGGGGATAGATGGTAAAGGCGTGAAATCTTTTTCTGGGATTCATGTCAGTATGTACACCTTACGCACAACATGTGACCTACTTTGTTGAAGCCATCGACCTCCCTTTGGAAGTGGCGGCGTCCAGTTCTTGGGCAGGAGTCTCGGCAATGTCATCGCCTTGGGCACAATAGCCCGGTGAGGAGGTGTTGAGTAAAGCTTCTTTTTGAAAGAGCTGACCTTGGCGGCAGTCCCATTCTATGAGACTCTGCGCTCAGAAGGCCGAACAGCCTTGGCTTGCTCTTTGCTCTGCTGTATTCGTTCTGTAGGTGACGAAGCGACGTACTCGTCTCCAGAAAGGGGAGAAATATCAGGGAATGGAGAGTACACACTCTCATTGTCACTCGCACGACCTCGTCCACCCGAGCCCTTGAGGATACTCTTCAAGCCGAGAAGCGAATCCCGATGGTGAGGTCGGAACGGCGATGGTGTATCTGGAGTGTGGCTCTGCATAAGCTTCTCACCACTGTAAACTGGCTGAAGCTCATAGATCGATGGTGAAAGACCCTTCTCAGTTTTGATCGGAGTAGAGAGATTTTTCTTCGAATTCCGGACCGCGTTACTCAAATCCTTATCAGCCAAATCAAACGTGGCCTCCTCGTCAGGTGTTGTAGAGACAGCTTTCGGAGAGACGTCTTCCCGTGGTAGCTGATATGACACAGGTGGCGATGATCCAACATCCTCATTCTCATCCCCTTCGTTGGTATTGGCGTCATGAGACACCTCATCGTCACTTAGGTCAGGGAGGCCTTGGTATTCCTCCTCATCGTCGTCGTATTCCTTTTCGCCGTCTTTGTCGGGATGCGACTCATACTGCTTGAGAGCAGAAATCTTCATGGGACTTGAGTGGCTCTCCTTTTTGATGTTCTTGATGTCCTCTTCGTCGAAGTCTTCTTCGTCGTCTGAGGATTGGCCATACATTGAGCTGCTCTCTTGCTTTATAGCGCGGATGTCTCCATCGTGAGACTCTTCATCACTGCTACCTTCGTCATCGCTGGAGTTGTATTGCTCAATGCTCTCTTTCTTGATGGATATCATGTCACTATCGTGAGCTTCCATTTTGATCTTCTTCGCTGCGGTATCATCGTGTTGGTATTCAGGCGCGGTGGAGAAGGGCACGTCATGGTCGGGAGATGGGCAATTGCTGCTGGAGATTGAGGGAGATTTCTTCGTCGTCTGGCGATCAAGCCAATTCAACAAAGAATCCGTGATGTGTGGCGAGGGCTCCCTCTGTTCATGGACAGGGACGGTCTCCTTGGGGGCAGCCACATGGTTGTCGGTGTTGCTGGCGGTGGTATGCTCAGTCGTAGTGACTGGCTTCTGGGCGTCGAAGGTATGCTCGACTGGTGTTGGCAGGGCTGGCTTGGCCGGGATCGTAGTCTCTTCATCTGAGAAATCAGAACTGTCGGAGGGCTCCTGGGTAAGATCGATGTGTAAAGTTTTGCTTGGTGTTATGTCGCGTGCAACATCTGACTTAGCAGGCGTGGAACGCTTCGTCACAGAGGGAGACTGGGTCTTCCGCTGAGCTGCAACCTTTCGCTGCTTAGCAGAGTTCTCGGACCTGATAGCTTGGTCGGCTGTAGCGCGACTTTTGACAGCCTTTCGCCTTGGGGACACCAGAACCTTGACGACTTCAATGTCCGAGTCGGGTTGATCTTCATCATCTGCATCAATCGACACAGGGGTCTCGATTGAGTCCCCAACTCGTCGTCGCTTAACGTTGGCTTTCTGTTGTTCGAGTTGAAGACGTTTTTTCGGAGTAAGCTGAACCTTCTCACTGTCGTGATCTGATGCATTCTCAATTTGGGTTGCATCCTCATTCTGACTGGGTTTGGGAGGGCTATGAGCTGGAGGGACAGAAGTGCTTCGACTTGGGCCTCCAACGCTCGAGGTGAGGTTGGGCAAGGGTGCTTGAGGAGGTACAGACGCAGCCTGTCGCCCTCTAGCAGCTGGTCTCTTGTTCTGCCTTGCCAATGTTGTGCCTTTTGCGAGAACAGATGCTTTGATAGAGGCATAGCCTCGGTTGATAGTCTCTTGCTGATCAGTCTTGAGCTTCTTGGTAGATCGAGCTCGTGGGCTGGGTGCGACAAGTTTGCGCTTTGGCGACGGCTGAACTTTTTCGATCACACAGTCTGAATCAGAGCTTTCTCCAGATGAAATATCAAATGGTGTATTCGGTGAGTTTGCTTGAACTAGTTGACTTGTCCGTTTTGGAGTTTGTTGGCTTTGACTACTCGTCGGGGCTCGTGTTTGGGGGGGAGTCTCGGGGACACGTTCATTGCGTCCCTGGAGACGTGGCTTCTTCATGATTTGGGGGGATGACATATTTTTGGAGATTGGGGTAGAGGGAATGGAGGGATGTAAAGATGCTGCACGGGGCACTAAGGTTGATGCCTGCGATCTCTGCCTCTTGGGCTTCTGGCTTGGCTTGGCCATGGTTTGTTGTGACTCCGCGCGACTTAAGGTGGGAGAACTGGACTGGCTGCCACCTTTCGCGGCTTTGGCTGGTGGTGGTTTGTTGCGCTTTTTGGTGTGCTGTTTGGGTTGTTGAGAGGACGGTGAAGACGAAAAGAAGTCGACAATCTTCGATTGCTCCATTGGTTTGGCGATATCACTCAGAGAGCGAAGACACCTGCCGGAGAATAAATGATGATGAATGTACGAGTGACTTATTCGGATCGCTCAGATATGAAAGACTTTCAGAAGAAAATAATGAAGTAGCAGATAGCTGTGTGACTGTTGAGGTGATGCTGATGATGCTAACGTTGAGATCTTTTGCGAGAGTCTGATGATGCGAGCGCAAAGAGTGAATGCGAGAACATGAGCACGAGGAGGTGGGAGAAGAATTAACAGGAGAATGCAAAGCAAATTGCCATTCAATAAACACAACAATAGGTAGGTAGAGGCGAGCGATCAACAATGCGCGCCAGGGTTTGTCAGTGTCAACTGCAAGGCACTGTCAAAAAGGAGTTACGGACTGCTGGCACTGGCACGACACTGCTCATTCAAAAGCACGCATTTGTGGAAACTAAGTGTTCGTCATAAGGCAAGGCTCATTCACGATGGTCCTTTTTTCCATTTTTCCAGCATCTATGGTATCATTACAGATCATCATGGTCTATGCACATTGACTCGTCCTCACCGGCTACCTAAACCAGTTTTACATACGCTCTCGTCGACGAGGAGCTGCCCGGATGATATCATCCACACGAAGAAGAAGCTGGTTGATAATGTTAGAAATACGTTTTCAAGAGGTCTTTGGATAAGTACTTACCTCTGCGGCTTCGCTGGCCGAAGACACCACAGCCTTCTTCAACTTGTAACTCTCGATAACACCGAGATCTCGCATATCAGTAATACCACCACCAGGGGTCATCAGATCCAGGCCGTAAGTGGTAAGACCATCGTAGAGAGCCTTGCGTAATCTGGCAACAAGGTCACCAGAGTCGAGACCAGCGTTGTCGGCAAGAATAGTAGGAAGTTGTCGGAGAGCGACGGCAAAGCTAGAGACAGCGAGTTGTCGCTTACCCTCAACTCGGGTAGCAGCGCCCTCAACCGCCTTGGCCATAAGCATCTCAGCACAACCACCACCAAGAGTGGTTCGGGGCTCCTTGACAGTCTGTGACAGAACAGCAAGGGCATCGTGCAGACTTCGCTCGGCCTCATCGAGGAGCTGTTCTGTGGCACCTCGGAGGACAATTGTGCAAGCTTCACCACCAGCCACACCAGAGAACTTGATGAGAGTATCTTCTCCAATAATGACCTCCTCAATAACGTCGCAGTGACCAAGCTTGACTTGATCGGGATGGTCAAAGGTCGAGGCAATCTCACCACCTGTGACCAGGGCAAGACGCTCAATACCGTCAAAGTCAGCATGCTCAATTGACATAATGCCAGCATCAGTAAACAGCTGCTCGGGCCAGTTGTAAATAAGCTGTCGGTTGATGAAGCAGTTGATGCCGTGTGCCTTGATCTTCTCAACCTTGGCCTTCATCTTCTCCTTCTCGGCCTTCTCAAGTTCAGCAAGCTTGCTTGTTGAGCCAACCTTAACACGGGCACCAAAGATCTTGACCTTGTCGGTGTCCATGGAGGTGTTGGCCACCAGAATCTTAGCTTTCTCTAGTCGCTTGGGCTGGTTGACACCGATCTTCTTATCGAGAATGAAACCTTCGTCGAGGTAGGAGTCACTGAGTTTGCCTCCGGCCTTCTTGATGATCTGAATGTGGTTGAGGTCGGATGACTTGAGTCGGAGGACGGCATCAACGGCCAATTCGGCGAACTGTTTGCGGTCCTGGGCCAGGACCTTGGAGCTGAGTGTTGTTCGGGCAATGGCAAGTAGATCTTGTCGGAAGGCCTCGGGGTTCTTGCTGTGATCAACGGCTGATCCTTCCAACGCCTTCAGCGCAGCCTGGCTGGCTATCCGGTAGCCCTCGATGATAGTCTGGGGGTGGATCTTCTTGTCGACCAGCTTCTCCGCCTCTCTCAATAGCTCGGCAGCGAGAACAGCAACGGAGGTGGTACCGTCACCGACTTCGTCATCTTGGACCTTCGAAATGTTGACCAGAACCTTTGCGGCAGCGTTGTCGAGGGCGATCGACTTGAGGATTGTGGCACCGTCGTTGGTAACCATGATTTCGGCGGTGGAGCTAGCATCATGTTAAAAGGGGGGTTGTCGATACCGCAAGATGGGCGCAACGTACGCTGACTGGAGAATCTTGTCCATACCCTTAGGACCAAGGGTGCTCTTTACGAGATCACCGACGGCGATGGCACCGACAAAGGCGGAGAGACGAGCATTCTCACCCTTCTCCTCCGTAGTGCCCTCCTCAAAAATTTGGGTTGGTTGGAAAGACTAGGAGGGGCATGTTAGCATACGGTATACTCGATATGAGAAGATGAAGTGTTGCAATAAGCATTCCTCACCAAAAGAGGAAACATACCATGGTGGGCTAACAATGTGACTTTGTACACGGCGAAACCTATAGAAACGTAAAAGGTTATCGTCGTCGTCAACGTCAATATGCTTCAGCCTTGGGGTAGACGTTGCAGCCTTTTTTTCTGGAGCTCCCATCCAGCTTAGCAACCGCAGCCCCTCCACTCCAGGGGCCAGCAAAGCCCACACGTGATTTGCCCCGCGGTGGGAGCCTCGAGCTTCGGGCCAGTATTATCATTTCTCCGCATCACGCACACTTTCGTGGGAAAGTCTGAAGAACACCAAATTTGTGCTGAACTAGGTTGGCCACCGCAACATCAAGACTCCGCACGATCCCGAGCGACATTCTGCGCCGTTCTAGACAAGCATTTGCGTGTCTTCCAGAGGTCATATCTCCCGCGCGCAAAAAGGCCATTTTCGCAAACCTGTGCTCGGTAGCCGAACCCTCCCAAACCCTCGAAAAAAACAGTACAGAATCGAGTGAGAGCGGGGCATTTTTTCTTGCACCCCTCCAACAACCAAATATCGCCCAGCATGGCGCCCTCTTTCGACCACCTCCGCGAAGCCGACCTTGACGATGACGAGTTCAACGACGATGATATTGATATCTCCGATCTGCGAGAACGATTCGAGGTTTCGCTGGAACAAGGCTATGACAGCTTCGTGGTTATCGATGGCCTGCCTCAAGTCACAGAGGATCAGAAGCCGAAGCTTGTCAAGTTCTTGTTGAAGAAGCTCAACACAGTCGGCAAGACACGTGAGGACTTGATACATATGCCCATGGGTGACGATGGAAAGTCTTTCCGGTAGGTGCCATGCTTGAAACTAAAGATGCATCGAACTTGGAGCTGATCCCATTTTTTAAGATTCGCCTTTGTCGAATACTCTTCACCTGCTGAGGCTGCTGCCGCTACTCGCGAGCTCGACCTCACCCCCCTCGACAAGAAGCACACTCTTCGCGTCAACAAGTTCACCGACATCGAGCGATATGGACGAGAAGGCCGTATCGACGAGACCTACCAACCCCCTCACATCGACGAGTTCACCGAGAAGGAGCATCTGCGATGGTTCCTCAAGGATCCCTCAGGCCGCGGCCGAGACCAGTTCGTTATGTACAAGGGCGATAGCGTCGGCGTCTACTGGAACAACGAGAAGGATCAACCTGAGAACATTGTTGAGCGACAGCACTGGACTGAGACATTTGTCCAGTGGTCTCCCCTCGGTACATACCTCACCTCTGTCCATGCCCAGGGTGTCCAGCTTTGGGGCGGTCCTTCGTGGACACGACAGGCCCGGTTCGCTCACCCCTTCGTGAACTTGGTCGCTTTCTCTCCTGGTGAGAAGTACATCGTCACCTGGTCTAACCGCCCTATCTCCATCCCCGACGAGGGTCACCCTGCCCTTTCGATCGACGACCATGGCAAGAACTACGTGATCTGGGACATCGCTACCGCTACTCCTCTGCGATCTTTCGCCAACCTCGAACCCCCCAAGGTGGAGGAAGGCAAGGCCCCCCCTAAGATGCAGTGGCCTGCCTTCAAGTGGTCTGCTGATGACAAGTACGTTGCTCGTCTGAACCCCGGCCAGTCTATCTCCGTGTACGAACTCCCCCGCATGAACCTTCTCGACAAGACCTCCATCAAGATCGAGGGTGTTGTGGACTTCGACTGGGCTCCTGCTACCCCCAAGCGTGATGGTGTCAAGGACTACGAGCAGCTGTTCTGCTACTGGACTCCTGAAATTGGCAGCAACCCCGCCAAGGTCGGCTTGATGAGCATTCCCTCAAAACAGGTCGTTCGATCCCTGAACCTCTTCAGCGTTAGCGACGCTAAGCTTCATTGGCAATCCGAGGCTGCCTACATTTGCGTCAAGGTCGACAGACACTCCAAGTCGAAGAAGTCTCAAGCAACCACACTCGAGATTTTCCGTGTCAAGGAGAAGGGTGTCCCTGTTGAGGTCGTTGACACTATTAAGGATACCGTTATCAACTTTGCCTGGGAGCCCAAGGGTGACAGGTTTGCCATCATCTCCACAACCGAGCCCGTGGGCGTTACTGCTGTCCCCCCCAAGACTGCAGTTTCTTTCTTCTGCCCTGAGAAGGCCAAGAAGGGCCAACAAGTGGGTAACTTCAAGCACCTCCGAACGCTTGACAAGAAGAACAGCAACGCCATCTACTGGTCACCCCGCGGTCGCTTTGTTGTTATTGCCACCATTGCCAACCAGCAGAGCTCCGATCTCGACTTCTTCGACCTTGATTTCGAGGGCGAGAAGCCCGAGTCCGATAAGGACCTTACTGCCAACCTCCAGGCTATGAACACCGCCGACCACTACGGTGTCACAGATGTTGAGTGGGACCCTTCAGGCCGATTCGTCGCCTCATGGGCTTCTGCTTGGAAGCACTCGGTATGCTCCATCTATCAAACTTACCACGATATATATACTGACCTGATATAGATGGAAAACGGATACCACATTTACGATTTCAAGGGTGAGGCTCTACGAGAAGAGCCCCTTGAGAAGTTCAAGCAGTTCTCATGGCGCCCTCGGCCCGCAACTCTGCTCACCAAGGAGGAGCAGAAGGCTGTGCGCAAGAACCTTCGAGAATACAGCCGCGTCTTCGAGCAAGAAGATGCCGATCGTGGTGCATCCGCTGACTTGGCTGTGGTTGAGGCTCGCCGACACATGCTCGAGGAGTGGTACAACTGGCGCGAGTCTGTCGAGGCCGAGATTCTGGAAGAGCGCGAAGCTCTTGGCCTACCAAAGGATCCCCATGCTCCTCTGCTAGAGGCTTACACAAAGTCTCTCGAGGGCTTAACATCAGAGGCGGATCGGGTGATTGAGGAGATTGTGGAGGAGGTTCTTGAGGAGAGTGAGGAGATCCTCGCATAGACGTCTTCACTGCATTTGCATGGGAGTGATTTGCTTGTATCTCGGTAGAAAAACTGGTCAGGGCGAGGGGTCACGTAATGAAATTCATTGTCATGTTCACACGAGAGATAGGTCCAGCTCCTTGGACTTTCTAAAAGCATTTTCGGAGTATTCTCTGTTCATACATATCACTTGCTCATCATTGTTTGCTGAGTGATACGACGTAGTTGTCTTGGTGACAAATCCGTTTCTGAACACATTCATCTCAATCGCTTGTCCATCTACGATGCATAACAACACCTTCTGGCCCAAGACAGCAGCTGAAAGTCTTGGCTTTTCCGGGGAAAAAAAATCTTGTCAAACTCACACTCTCAACAACAAACTTGTTTGTTCCAGCACCAAGGCAACTCGTTTTCATATTCGAATATTTGCCAAGAGAACATGAGAGGCTGTCTCGGCACTTTCACGCATTCTTAACAATCTCTTGATGTCTCTGCTGTCCTCGATATTCGCTTTCGCACGGAGTACATATCTACGTTTCCCTGACTGTCAGCCTCACTTCTTGGCGATGTCCTCAATGTGCTTGATGCCAAGATATCACAAAAGCAAATCTGCCGTCCGAAAGCCCTACCACGAACCGTGATATCCGTCCCAGCTCGGCGATGACTTTGGAGCGGCGTGCAGGTCTCGGGTGTTTGTCGCACGCAGCCTGCCTAAATCGGACTGCAACCGCTAGGGACCATACATTTCCGCCACTTCATATTAAATGTCCTCAGATTAATACATATAAACATCAATCCTAAATATTTCCACGTGTGAGCTGGTAGCGGCTCGTATCCAAGAAAGGGGCAGACCTGGTTATGAACTGGGTTATTTAATGTGTCAAGCGGTCTGCTTGCGACTAGGCTCAGCACTCCAAAACCCAGCTCTCCGTATTTGCCATTAATTGTACCTTATATCAAATCACTCCTACGATATCGCGTCTTCAGATAGTAACGGATTCTCTCTCGAGCGAGCACGACTTTATATTTACCCGTGTCGTCATTAATTCAAACACCTGCCCGAACCATTGCTCAGTTCTCCCTGCATGATGCGCGACGCCCTCCTTATTCTCAGTGGCATTACTGCCATAGCCACAACATATGCTTCTCCGGTAGCTTCATCAACGACTTCAATAATTACTTCGCCTGTCGCCACATCAATACTTGATCCAGTTGCGCCTCCCGTTTTCGCACCTGTTACAACTCCAGAGGAGATATACGCGGTCATTCGGGAGGTCAGCCGTTTAGCATCTGACATATATTTTCCTGCCAGTAATATTGGAGGCCATGGTGTAGAAGTCGAAATCATAGGGGTACTACAGGTTTTGCCTTATTTACTTGGCATAGACTGACCTTCTGGAAGAATACATACCTCCGATGTCGAGATATGATTGAAGGGGTCTCGCAGGCGTTCGACAAGATCGGCGGTCGGCCCCAAACCCCTTTCTCGTATGAGAATCAAAAGGGTATTTGTTCCATGTTCGACTTAGTACGTAACCTATCTACAGTGCTCGTTGCGAGACATGATGGATGGTTTGGAGTGGCCCTTGATCGACTTATACTGACATTCCTTTCCAGTTCGGCATGGACCAATCAAAGCTCATCACAATGTTGGTGAGAGATTTGGAGAGTATATCGAGGGGCGGCTTTATCGACCACTTTGGGGATTGCTTCCAGCGACTTCAACCGGCACTGAACATGTTTATTGAAGAGCTGACATCTTATACGCCTGATTGTGAGTTCGAGATGCTGAGGAGAAAGGACCAGCTTGAGGTTGGGTTGAGTAGTGCATTGGGAAGGGTGCTGGACTATCGGGCGGGACATGCCCCAGACCGCATTCCTTTGTCATTAGACTGAGGTCATCATCTTGGCTCTTTTTTACAATTATGACTTATCAACTTGATCTTGATGGCTGCTGGGCTTCTGTCCGATTTGACGGCCATCTCCCTCGATAATGGACCAAACCCGCAGTGAGGTTGTGGCTCGGTTGGCGTTCACAATGCGTGGATTGCAACCAGTCACACTTTGATAAGGGAGCAAACCCTATCTGAGAGCACACAGATGAGTAAATCATGTAGGGGGATTATTATACTATTACAAAAACACGAAACATATAAGACATTTGAGAGGAGCTATGACATCTGATACTTCAGGCTATAGCTCACACTGAGCGGTCAAGAATTACAAAATGTTGAGGTGCTTGCCTGCAGCCCTACACAAAGCTGCCAGTTCCTATTACTTCCAATTTCTCTCTGCTATTACCTACTCCATCTGCCGTGATTGAAATTGCCAATTTAGAAAACGTAACAGACTCGAGTATGTAATTGATGAATTACGCGTCTGACCGAGTTCAATTTGACAAACTTTGCTACCCTAGAGAAAACTTGAAGTTTATCATGGTCTCTTCAAGTTTCATCAAGGGAGAACCGGGGCGGAAGCCAGAGGGTCCCCGAAGCACAGACCATCCGATCCGGGGTGCACACAAGCGAAGCCCACAAAAAGAGAAACTCAGAACAGAACAGTGTGAAGAGTCAATTCAGGTTGGTGATCCAGCAGCTTTGCAGCTATGAAACTGTAACTGATAAATTGCGAACCTCTATTGGAGGATAAAGCTTCCAACATAACTCCCAGCGGGGAACACAGCACCTTGTCTTCCTGTATCCATTTCTCACAAGAATTACTTCCTCCCTGCATTGCTCTTTGACCCTCACCTCAATGACACAGCTTCAGCCTTCACATGCTTAACAATGCAAGGGAACCTCGATTCGACCACAGCTAGACATTTGGAGATCGAGTTTTTACCAATACTATGGTACCTACAGCCAAGGGGAGGCAAGAAAACCTAGAGCCTCTCATCTAAGTTGATAAAAAGACTTAGGTATACTTAGTATACTTTACTAAAGCTTTACGGAGTAGACCAGTTCATTTTGGCACCCTGACTCGACGTCAGAAGTTTTCTTGCTCCCCGGTGTTGTCTTACACTCGAGTCTTGGCCCTGGACCAACCGTCCTGCGGTGGGATGGTCTGGATCGCCTACAGTGAGAATACACTGGCAACACGGCCTTCATACCTGGCGCAAGCCATAACCCCTCTCCCCTCGACTGGTGCAATTCCTCGTCAGTCTCTGGCCTTCTCTGTAACGCCCGTGCCATGCTGGTTTGGCCGACGCCCGTCAGCAATGGCTGGAGGGTGAGAGAAAAAGAGAAAAGCATCACAATTCTATTCTACAGCCATGTAATTCTATTATGATCCTAAATAAAATCTGTAAAGACTCATCATAAGTGTTAAAAAGATACTAAAATCTTAGCATTGAAAATACAATATTTAGGATGAATCAACATAAAATCATAAGGTACACGATTCCTGCATACGTACCTTTTTTCTCACCCCCGAGGGGAACCTACAAGTTCAGGGCAGGGCAAAAGAAAAGAAGGGGTCACTCGTAAAACCCGGGCTCCTACCCCAACATTTCCTCCGTTTTCCGTTTCCAACCTGCTCTTTCATTCCACCTAGAATCACATTTATCAATATCTTTTATCAACAACGTTGCTTGCTGCGGTTTAAATCGTGAGGCTTCGACTTGGACCCTCTACGCTCCCCTTCCTGCGCGCTCCCCTCCTGCCGCGTCGGCTCCGCACCTTCATACCTACCCACGAACGAACGGTGGTGTGACGTGACTACCTACCCAACCAAGATATCGATCGAATCTCGTCCCTTCCATGGCCTTTGCCGATTCACCGCACTAAGCTTCTCATCCTCTCAATGGGTTCCATGTGATCAATCACATCGTAATCCTTGATCAAAGATGCTGCGACGACCTCCGGGCGAGGGGCGTCGGGCCCTACAGCAACAGAGACTCTTCATCGCCTTTGCAATCATCCTTCTTCCTTGGCTACAGCTTGTTGATGCTCAGCAGCAGCATCGACCAGTTGAACCAGGTCTACCACAACTGCAGCGCCCCGGCGGCCGCAGTCAGCAGCTAGCCGATGATGCCGTGCATCAATGGGCCGCGACGCCCGTTGACGTGACTAAGTCGGCCCGCGAGACCGTCAAGAATGTGAGGCGGGCTTCCGTTGCCAACCATCGACAGCGACAGCAGAAGAACGAGCCTGCCCGTAAGAACCGGAAGAGAGAATACGAAAACGAAGACGAACATATAATTATCCCTGACGATGCGAGCGCCCTCGCAACTTTGGCTCCGGCTCAGTCCGTAGGAGCACCAAACCCTTCACGACGGTCCAGCAGCATTCCTGCTTCTGGACTTGCCTCGCCGCAGATTGCGCGGAGTCTGAAGGATTGGGAAGTGGAAGACTTTGTGCTTCTGGCGACCGTCGATGGAGACCTATACGCCAACGACCGAAGAACCGGAAAAGAGCGTTGGCATCTCGAAGTCGACCACCCTATGGTAGAGACTAAACACTACCGTTCAGAGAGGTCCATTCTGGATGAAAATTATCGCCAAGTCGATCATTATGTTTGGGCTGTTGAGCCTAACCGTGACGGTGGAATATACCTCTGGGCGCCCGATTCCAATCGTGGATTCGTCAAGACTGGCTTTACCATGAAGAAGCTTGTCGAGGAACTGGCCCCTTACGCCGACGAGAGCTCCCCCGTCGTCTATACTGGCGATAAGAAGACTACCATGATTACTCTTGATGCAGCCACAGGGAGAGTTCTCAAGTGGTTCGGTGCTACAGGGTCTCATGTTAACGAAGCCGAAAGCTGCGCACGCCCCGACACGTTGTACGACGAGAACAACCAGGAGTGTAGCTCTACAGGAACAATCACATTGGGCAGGACCGAATATACTGTTGATATCCAGCGACGTGATGATGGTCTTCCTATCGCTACCCTCAGGTACTCTGAGTGGAGCCCTAACAACTACGACAGTGACCTATTTCAACAGCACCAGTCTTCATTAGATAAGAAGTACATCACAAGCCAGCACGACGGCAAGGTCTACGCGTTCGACTACGCAAGATCTGAAAAGGCAGAGCCGCTTTTCAGCGAACACTTCGCTGCACCTGTAGCCCGAGTCTTTGATGTATGCCGACCAGGAGATGCTACATCAGACAGCAACCCCGATCTTGTGGTCCTCCCTCAACCGCCAATGCCCCCACAAGACGAGACCCACGCCCGTATGCGCAGCAACAGCATCTTTCTCAACCAGACTCGGACTGGGGACTGGTATGTCATGTCTGGACGATCGTACCCTCTTATTATACATGCCCCTATCGCTCAACTATCCCGTCCCGATTGGTGGGACATTGCCCCCTCTTGGGACACCATCAACCAAACCAAACTCTCGAAGGTCTTGGTAGGCACACATTTCCTCGATACCGTCAACAACAGAGGTGGCACACATACGCCAAGTTTGCCTGCCGGTGCAATCGAAGGACCAGAAGTGTATGACGTATACGATGGCCACGACGATTTTGAGAATAATGACTCGAAAACCACTGACCTGACATTTTCGGATGAGCCTACCTTGCTTACCAACGCCAAAAAGCTGCCTGTAATTGCTGCCCAAAGCGTCAAGGATTTCATCACCAACCCCGTGGTCATCATCATATTCGTTTCATTGCTCTATTTCAATAACAAGAATATCCGTCGTCACCTCCAGCGAGGGAAGAGAAGGGGTTTTTGGAACGAATTGCAGAATATACTGGGTTTTGTTGAGGCCCCTGTCTACACGGCGCAACCGGATGAAGTTGATAGCAGCGACACTGACGGCAATGTTGACTACTTGGCCGACCCAGCCAATGAAGAACCCAAGCCCGCAGCACCTAGGGAAAGTTTGGAGGAGAAGGTCAAAGAATCCGTGATCCCCGCCCCTGAATCATCCAAATTGGAGCCCGAAACTTTACCCCAAACGCCTATCAAAGGGATAGAGCTCAGCGATAGGGAAGCGACCCCGAAGCCCAAGAGGAAGACCGGCAAGAGGTCAGTAGATACTCCCGATACTCCTCAACCTCAACCTCAATCCAAGGCTACGGCCACAAATGAAAGTCAGGATGGTGGAGCCCCTGAAAGGAAGAGGAAGGCTCACAGAGGTAGACGTGGGGGCGTCAAACATCGCAAGGGTCGTGCTCAGGAAACCTCCCTATCTCGAGGCGATGACCCGGCTACGGCCACTGTCGAGGATGCGGTCAACAACGCGAAGAAGCTGGGCGAGAGGCCCAGCCTCGAGCCGGACGTAATGACCGTGCATGACGACATGCAGTCTGTGACAGGCTCGACGATTCGTATGGGAAATATCGAGGTGAACACAGATGAGCAATTGGGCACAGGAAGCAATGGCACTCTAGTCTTTGCTGGCAAATTCGATGGAAGAGCGGTTGCCGTCAAACGCATGTTGATCCAGTTTTATGACATCGCGTCCCAAGAGACAAGGCTATTAAGAGAGAGTGATGATCACCCGAATGGTAAGCTATTATGCCACTGAAGAACCAACACTCTAACACTTCCAGTTATTCGATATTACTCCCAACAGATCCGCGATGGATTTCTCTACATTGCCCTGGAGCGTTGCGCCGCTTCATTAGCAGACGTGGTCGAAAAGCCCAACTATTTCCGGGATCTCGCCAACGCCGGCCGTCACGATTTACCAAACATCCTTTACCAGATCACCAACGGCATCAGCCACCTACACGAACTCCGAATCGTCCATCGTGACCTCAAGCCACAGAACATTTTGGTCAACATGGGCAAGGATGGCAAGCCTAGAATGCTAGTCTCTGATTTCGGACTTTGCAAGAAGCTGGAGGGCGGCCAATCATCCTTCGGCGCCACTACGGGTCGTGCCGCTGGAACATCAGGCTGGCGTGCTCCTGAGCTTCTGCTCGACGACGATGCTCGAGAAGGTGCCATGATGGAGGCCAGCACCCAAAGCGGCTCCGGCTCGATTTTGGTTGACGATAACATGATGCCCCGGCGTGCTACTCGTGCCATTGACATTTTCTCGCTTGGACTGGTCTTCTTCTATGTTTTGACCAACGGATCGCATCCCTTTGATTGCGGCGATCGCTATATGCGAGAGGTCAATATTCGAAAAGGGCAGTATAATCTGGACCTCCTCGATTCTCTCGGCGACTTTGCCTACGAGGCTAAGGACCTTATCGCCTCTATGCTTGAAGCAGACCCCAAGAACCGTCCTAATGCCAAGGAAATCATGGCGCATCCCTTCTTCTGGTCCCCAAAGAAGAGGCTCGCATTCCTTTGCGATGTTTCGGACCACTTTGAAAAGGAACCGAGAGACCCTCCTTCGCCAGCTCTTGCCGAGCTTGAGAGGCACGCAGGGGACGTGACGAGGAGTGGTGACTTCTTGAGGGTCCTGCCGCGCGACTTCGTCGACTCCCTCGGCAAGCAACGCAAGTATACCGGTTCCCGACTTCTTGACCTGCTGCGGGCCCTACGAAATAAGAAGAATCATTATGAAGATATGCCTGAGGCACTCAAAAAAACCGTCGGGCCCCTGCCCGATGGTTATCTTGCATTTTGGACCGTTAGATTCCCTATGTTATTGCTGACTTGTTGGAACGTGGTTTGGAGCGTGCGGTGGGACGGATCGGACAGATTCCGCGAGTATTATGAACCCGCGGCCCTGTAGGCAGGTTTATAATGATGTGCTCATAATACTTCTCATCAGAAGGAGCTATGCGAAAAGATCGAAGATCGAGTGGCCAATTATATCAAGGGTCAAATCGTCGCAAGAAAACCTGAGACCTTTATTCTAAGCGATGAAAGGATTTAGGCAATTTAGTCTAAGTTTGGAGAGTCTTTACTGAGTTTATTTTCGCATCCTCTTCTAAAGTCTCATGTTTTCTTGCTCCTTGAGGCTGCCTTCTCAGTTGCGCCGAGACGATGGCAAAGCACTATAAAGCTGCATCCGAGATGACAGAGGTTCTATCTACTAGCAGCAGAAAGAATGGTGACACCGACGTCGCTAACACAGTCTCTACAAACGAGATGGTCTGATCATAGATTCATTAGCCTAATGATGACGTATTCATAGTATTCCTAAGCTTATAATAATGTACTCATAATCTCCTTAAGTTTTGGCGATATATCCACTGTCTCTCCTAAGTCTATAATAATCTGATCATAGTACTCATAATTATGATAATGTACTCATAGTATACCTAAGCTTATGATGATATCGTCATAATCTCTTTAATTTTGACGATGTATTTATACTTTCCTCAAGCTTTGATGATGTACTCATAGTATTCCTAAACTTATGACGATATGGTCATAACATTGCTAAACTTGTGACAATGTAGTCAGAATCTCCTAAAGTTTGATGATATATTCACAGTCTTCTAAGCTTATGACAAGTGATTCAGATGAACGTATTGAGCAACACCTTCGTCTCTTGACCCCAGCAACCGTGCCTTTGAGGAAGCAACATGGCAGAATGGTGTACATTGCTATTGCTACGCCTAACTTCGTTCGCTACCTCAAGAGTCAAGACCCAATCACCCCAATCGCTATGCCACTTCATATTCCCAGTTCAATGCCCGACATCCTCGGGATACTAACACCAACCGAATGGTACAAAATAACCTGCCAATATTTACACATGGACTCTGTCAAAAATGACTTTAGCCCCATTGCACAAGGACCTTCTTGCCCTTCTTACCGCCCTTTTTCTTACCATCAGCCTCGCCATCCTCGGCCGGCTCTTCACCAGCTGGTGTATTTGAGCCGCTGCCACCCCATTGGAAACCCGTTTCACGACTTCCATAGTCGCGACGCACGGCCCGGCCGTTTCCATAACCAAAGATTGTAGTGGTAGGCTTTGGCGCTGTGGGAAGTGCTGGGAAAGCATCCTCGCCAGTAGGACGAGGAGCAGGACGGGGACGGTTGAGGGTTGTGGATTGTGAGGACGAAGGAGTGGGGGTCGTCCAGTTGGAGCGAGAGGCAGAGGATGAGGAGTTACCAGCCGAGGGAAGAGACGGGAATGCGTTGGAGGACGATGGGGGAGCACTGACAGCTGGACGAGCGGCCCATGATGAAGCTCCGCTAGAGGACACAGGTGCAGGGCCACCGAGTCTTGTGCTGTTCTTGAGCTTCAAGACACGGTTCGAGTACTTTTGTGTCGCCTTTGCATTAGGAACTGCTGGGTTGGCAGATGCTGCATTGGCCCAACCACTTGAACTCGAGGTTGCGCCATGCATACCACTTAGTCCAGGCAAACTGGGGTAGTCTTCGTTGATGGCACGCCAGTCCTGCCAGGCTTTTCGAAGAGCATCGGCCTTGTTCTTGTCCTCATACAGATCCGCAACCTCTCGGACCATTGTACCCAAAGCGTTTGAGGAAGTATCGGCGAAGAGAGTGAAGAAAGCATCGATGAGTTGAGGTGCAGTAAGTCCGCCTTGGCGATATGAAGAGATGTGGTTTCGGAAGGTTGCCATGCGCTGCGCATCGTTGCCGAGAAGGTTTGATGCTCGTTCGACTACAGCACCGTGGCGAACAAGTCTGGCACGCTCCTCGGGGCTGAGGTTGGCAGGATCCGGAACAGTAGCAGATTCGATGGGATTAGCAAGGTTTGTCTGACTAGCCCGAGGAGTGTTTGATGAGCTGCCACCACGAGATTGTGACGAGGCTTGAGCGGGTGTAGGTGAAGGCGCAGAGAGTGCACCACCAAATGTGCGATTGGACACTGATTGCGCAGAATGGATGGCCATTTGTCGCTGGAAGGCAATCTCATCTCGACGCAATGGCTGGGCGGAGCTCGCAGGAACCGGTTCCATATTAGGGTCGCGGCCTCTGTTTCCTCCTCTTCGCCCATCTCTGCCTCCCCGTCGTCCTTCTTCTCTCCCACTACCGCCTCCGCCTCTCTCCTGCTGATATGGTGTCCGAATGTCAAATCCTGAAATGTTGACTACTCGCGCGTCTCTGCCTGTTGCTTTACCACCATGGTCACTCAATTGGTGAGCTTGCAAGTCCAGCTCAGACTCAAAGACTACAAATTTCTTTTCCAAACATTCTCGGTCGCTGCAGAGGTAATGGTCCTTCTTGAAATGCTCTTCGAGTGCATTGTAGTCGAGGTAGTAGTGGGGATGTCGCGAGTCTCGCCTATCGCAGATAAAGCAGCGCTCATGCTTCATCCGGCAATGCTCGTACAGCTTGTCGTCGTCGTAAAATCGCTCTCCACAGAACCCACATAGGGGATGGCCCTTGAAACCTGTTTGGTCTGCCGCGCCGGGCTTGTCGTCTCCATGACGCATGTGCTTCTCCAGTTCCTTATCCGCAAAGAGCTCATGCTCATGTGTGAATACCCTCTTGTTACGAGTGCATAGATCGCACATGCGCTTGCGGTGAGCGGACTTGACATGGCGGTGCAAGTCAGGCCAGCCGAGGCCAGCGAAATCGCATGATGCGTCGGGGCAGTTATATCGCAGGAGGAGAACTGTATCGCCCACAATATCCTCTTTTGTGTACTTGATTCCGATGTTGCTGTCGGTGGTTGTGATATCCTTTTCTGAGTAATCCTCGAAACGTTTCTCGGGGTCGTCGGTAAAGATGACATAGGGAGCTGGGGTCTAGAACACTGTTAACGATAGAGCCCTTGTCAGGGGTACAGAAAAGGGCAACATACACGGCAATGAGCGCAGTCCTTTGTCTTATAAAGGGCTCTCATGCGTAGACCGCAAATATGGCATGTTGTATGGTTACAAGGCGCAATAGAGTGGTGAGCGACTGGGTTCGCGCAGATAAAGCACACCTCGCCGTCATCATCCTCGGCGGCTTCAGCTGCTTTGCCTGCAGCCATGGCGTGAGCTCTGGAAGCTGCAGCTGCAACATCTTGGGCAGCCGGGTTTGCGGGAACGTTGGGCACGTTGGCGTTGTTACCACCACGGCCACGCCGTTGGCCGCCTCGTCGGTTCTGGTTACCCTTTCCTCGGCCTCGTCCTCTGTTGCGCTGACCGTCGCCTTGTGGTTGAGACTCGGAAGCTGTCGCTCCAGTATTGCTGTCTCCTTCCGGTGAAGCCATTTTGAGCTGTCCCAAGCTCTCGGAAGCTGGAATGTTTGCGAATTCGGACAATGTAGAAGTCAAGGGGGCCAGAGCTATGATTATGTCGCTCGGTAGAGGGGTAGCCGCTGTATCGAAATAGAAAGCCGACAAGTGCACGAGTAAAACTACAGGTAAATGGAAAGTATGAGCGACCTTCTGGTGAAGCCGTACTGGTGTGCTATTATGGTATGAATGCAAAATGGTTGTAGTTTCAAGGTGAATCGCGAAGGCGAGATGATGATGTCGACCAGATTTTATTTAGCATTCCCTCTCTGAAATGGCGGGGCAGACCAGTGACGGAACTGCCCTGCTGTGGCGCGAAGCCACTTCCATCTGCATCTGTGGCTGAGTAATCTCGCCTAAGACTCACAAGCATTGGGGCGATGCTCAAATTGGGCCCTTTGATTGGCTCTGAAACCATCATTCAATACTGGGAGTCACCGGCCAGAAAGATCCCAGCCTGGAGTGACAAAGGCTCGCATTGGCATCTATTGACTCATTAAGGCTCATCAAAGCTGGGCCTAGCGACAATAGCTTGACGAGCTCTTTTGAATTAACAGGGTTTCCCTCCATTTCATCCTCCATCAGTCATTGATCAGAGTCCAACGGCCATAAGCCATGACATGCCTCAAACTTCCATCAACAGCAAGCATGGGTATCAACACAGCGCAAGGTACCTTGTTCAATAGGTAGACTTGCTCAGTCGAGGCACTGACAATCCCCGAATACATTGAATTAGCATAAGACAATTCAAACTATAAGCCTTCATAAGTTCTCAAATCGTTGCACAACAGGTGATTTAAAGCCAAGATATTGTAAACTGAAGAAAATAGTATCATAAACTACACATTATAGAGAAACTATCAAGCCTGATAGTACGGCTTGACTTGCTCTTCGGACCAATTCCAGAAGAACTCTGCCATACCTGTTCCACCTTCAGATTCGGACAAAGCGCCTTTCTCAAGATCTGGGCGGATAGGCATGAATCGCCCCCATGGAACCACTTGAAGTTGTCAGTAAATACCTAGGCTCGGTTCGGTGTATGGAAAGGAAATGCTTACCCCAAATACCGGATTTATCGACTGTGATATCCTCAGAAAAGGCAGCAAATAGCTCCGTGTATGCGCCATAGATAGGAGCATAGGTAGTAATGGTTCTAGGATAGTACATATACCAGGGTGACGTGCGATCGAGTTCGCTTGCCAGATTGCCAGGGTTTAGAGACTGGGTTCAATGTTAGTTTATGGATCGCTCGGTTGTCATGCAGAACGTACCACGCTTACGATGCCATCATCCTTGAACCTCCTGGCGAACTCAGTGTTGTGGTAGAAGTTGCCAGCCTTGCTTGTTGCGTACTTGAACACCAGGTTTCGCGGCTCATGGTAATCGAGGTTATCACGCTCAAATCCATTCTTCGGTGCGAGAACATCCGCAGCTGAACTAGACACCCAGATCACGCGAACGGAATTCTTGGGTGCCGACTTCGCCGTCTTTTGAAAAAGAGGAGTGAGGTACTTAGTGAACAAGAAATGACCAAGACAATTGACTCCAAGCTGGAGCTCATACCCCTGCACAGTCTTGGATCCCTCTGGTGGTGTCATAACCCCCGCATTGTTGAACAAAATGTCAAGTCGACTCTCAGCTTCAAGGAACGTCTTGGCTGAAGTCCCAATTGTTGTTAGATCTGCAAGGTCGAGCTTGAGAAACTTCAAGGTGCCCTTCGACTCAGGGTGCTGCTTCTTGATGCCCTCAATGGCAGCCTCACCCTTCTCTGTGCTACGAGCAGCGACCCAGACGGTTGCATTCTTGCTGTAAAGAACCTGGGCAATCTCGCGACCGACTCCAGTGTTTGCTCCGGTGACAATGGTCACTTTTCCTGTAAGATCGGGAACATTTGCCTCAGTGAATTTGGGCTTGGGAGGGAATGCCTGGCTAAGGGCATCCAAAGGTCTCGCAGGCAGTGGCATAACGAAGGATTATAAAGAAGTCGTTAATAGCTGAGAGAACAACAAGTTGGATGGCAGAATCAATGACACAAAGTTAACAACTTCCATGATCTCACAAATCACGGGGTAGCAACCGGCAACGCGGGGCAATCGACTACCCGAAAACCGGAGCCTGAGTTTAAATCCGTGCTTTGAAGAGAGGATTGCATAATTGGAAGCTCTTGGAAGGCAGACATGAGATACAGATGTGACACATGAATAGTAGAGAAGCTGTATTTTGACTCACAAACATCAAGGTCTCACAAGAACGTGAGAGTACCCCATTTATGCAAGTGCTTACGCTGTTTGGGACCACTTGGGTGCAGCACAGATTGAGTGGCTTGAGTGGGGAGTACAGATCACAGGGTACCTAGACAATCCACTTTCAATCCGGGTGTAATCAACAATTCTTTTTCAGAGGTGCACGCTTCAAGGTACCTAGTAGGTAGGTATTATCATCAAATACTAGAGTTCTAGAGCAATCCCACCCTCACGTAGATCGAGTTTTGCAAGTAATATCCTCCCATTGCAGGGTAGTCTTTATCCCCACCATAATGTTCCTGAATCACCACCCAAGCGGTACAAAAGACACAATCTTGAGCCTTTCGGAATTCTTTGGGATTCATTATATAGCACCTAGCCCAATTGTCAATAGCTAGACAAGAAACACTTTACCGGTACGCCGCCGCGCGCCCAAACGCTTTCATCGAAACCTTTGCAGAGGGACTATGCTTTCCGCAGATGTAGTCGCTCTGCCGTTTATTCCTCGCCAACCGGGTAAAGATGGCTACCGATATCCTTGTTCATCCGAAACATGTCAACTCTTGCCTGTTTAAAGACTGCTTGCATCTTCTCGTCGCAAATGATTTGACGTTTGTCGTTCGGGTCTTGAAGGTCGTTTGCTTTGATGTGTTCCCAGAGCTTCTTGACAACTTGAGGTCGTGAGAGCTAGAATTGTGTTAGCGTTGGCTCTGCCCCAGCTGCATGTAACTATCCACATGGCAAGACTAGTTGCAAGACATAGACTGGATAGTCCGAATCAGGATAGAGGCGCCCAGCCCCTTCAGGCAATAATCTGATCCCGTCAAGACATGGGCTGATTAGACAAAGCCATGGCCAACCTCGCAAGAGATCAAGGATAAAGCCCTGTGCAGTATACAAAGAAATGGTTCACGTACCTGCGTCTCGCCAACAAGTTCAGAGAGGGTTTCGCTCAAGTTGAAAGGTTTCTGGAAACCACCACCAGCCTTTCTCTTCTTGCCAACCTCACCATCGGCTGGTTCGAGGTCGCTATCATCGTCGGCTTTGACCTTCTTCGCACTTTTCTTGCGCGGCGCCGCTTTCTTCTTGGTAGGTTTTGCCTTGTCGCCCCCTCGAGTCTTGCGCCCTCTGGCCAAGCTGTTTTCTTGTGCCTGGAGTTGCGCGGCCAACTTGGCGTCCGCATCTTCAGCCGATGACGACCGCTTAACCTTCTTTCGTGAAGGTTCCGGGGTGGCGGATTGCTCGGTCTCGCCTACATCGGATGTACCGTTGGCCGCATAGTCGACAGTGGAGGGGGGTTCGATTCCGTTGTTGGCCCCGGATACGGCGTCGAACCGAGCTTCGATAAGTCGTTTGATGGCGTTCTAGCAAGTCAGCAGGCGAAAAATATAGGGCAATTCCAAATGGAGCGGCGAGGCAATGCTTGTGTTTGTCGGCATACCTTCTGCTCGCTCAGATCCTGGCCGCCGAGCTTGTTCTCTAACCCCTGCCGGATCTTCTTTCGTGAGATGGTCTCAAGATCGGACGTCTCGAGGATGTCATCAATGATAGCGGTATAGCGCTCGAGCTCTTCGGTAGTCACTGTTGTTATATGGTGTTATTCAAGGTTCAAGGTCGCGATGAAGGGGGTCTGTGCCAAGGGGTGGCAGGGCAACTTACAAGGGACGCTCATGATGATGATGTTGTTGTTCGCAGCACGACCGCTCAGTTGTGTAGAGTTGTACAGGAAAAGGTCGGCAAGAAAAGCGGCTCGGTTGCAGCTACAAGACGAGAGAGGGTCCCAAACGGCGGGGGGTTATGCGCATACAAACAGCGACACCTGCAGCCGTCCGTCTGTGAAGAAGGATGATGGAATGCGATCGCGGCAATGGTGAAGAATGCGCCCTGGGTTGCCTGTATCAAAGCATGTCCCAAATTGATTGCGCGTGCGTGCTCCCGGTGATGTGACGATTGCTTTCTTAAGCCAACGCGGTCAAATATGCGTGATGGTTGGTCGCCTGGGTCCCGCGGTCGGTCGATTGCAGTGGACGAACCGCGGCATGAAACGATGAACAGTGAAGTAAATTGATGGAGTATAGCCAAGGTGAATGTAGCCTAAAAGGAAGTAAATGGGAAATAAAGAGTTTCTAGAAAAAAGCGATATTTGGATAGGGCCTAATGAAGCTATCGCGGGCTTACGTCAATTTGTTGTGTATGGAGGAAGTTAATGTTCACCCGCAACCTTGGAAGTCATGGAAAGCAAGCAAGCCACCGATCTCAGTCCGATGAGGCTGCTGAGGTTCTCGTTGCCGTGGCTGGTGACCAGGGGTTTGGCCAATGAACCTTGCGTAGCGTTAGGTCGTCAACCGAAAAGGGTAAGGTTCAAGACCTGAGACGGGAGGAAGCGTGCTTCATCCACATTGGCCCTTCCTATTGTGTTTTCATTGAGGTCACGTGGGGTATGCCTTTTGTCTTTGGTGGTGTTTTCCCAGCTCCCTGGGTCCACTGTCCCGCCTCATGACTGGCTGAGTCTGAGGTGAGGATGATGAGTTACCCAGGCTTCTAAGCTGGACTACTTGTTCTGATCAGAGTTCTCTGATAACACTGGAAACGATGCTGACTGAAGGATTTCGAAAGGCTAAGACATTATTTATTATGATGGCGATATCATTCGTCAACTCCAACCCGTCCAAGAGATGAAACCAGGCCTGAATCCAGATCTCTTAACAAGTCGCCCCAGAGGAGTCCACCTGGTGTGTCGACAGTCCACATATCCTCATTAAATGTCGCATCAAAACCTGCATTGTATAAAGCTTCCTCACCAACACTCATAATCTGATGACTACTCGGCTCCACCGCAGTATCCAAAGTTTCCGGGCTTTTCTGGTTACTGACTGGTGTTGTCGCGGGTGTAGTGAGACCAAGCCTTGCTCTGAATGACTCCACGAGTTCCAGACATTTGATCTTGAGACTGTTGGTCAACTGCACACCTGCTTTGGATCCAAATATCTCAAAAACCCTCGCAGCTAGTGTCAACGTCTTCCGCGCTGTGGGGGACATTGGGCAGATGGGATATCCGCAAGAGAAACCAGCTAAAGCAAAAGTGGCGGTACGCTGCCAGTCAAACACTTGAAAGCACCCAGCAAGAATACCGGAATCCCTGCTGATCTGGTTTAGCATATTTGTTACCATGATCCCAGAGTTCACACAAGTGATGCAGTGGTTATCACTATTGAAAGTGCCCAATGCTGGTGTTGGTAGAAATGAGTTGAATGTTCGAGTGAGCATAATGACTAAGGAATGGTAGTCAAATTCCAGCACTAGCCGTTGTCTCTGAAGCCAAAGGGGATCGCCCTGGCTGAGATCCAACGGCGAGCGATCCACTGAGAAGGGTACACCTTGCACCCGTGGTGTTTTGAGACTACTTGGTAGTTCCTCAACCCAGGTCTTGAGACGCTTGAGCTGCTCATAAAGATACTTGGCACACTTCTCTCGTGATGAAGGGTGCTGATAAAAGTCGGGCTGATCAATCTCCGAAAGAACATCCTCCATAACCCTCGCAAATTCCGTATGAATCTCACGAACGACCTGAAAGAGGCCTTGCCTCTCATGCTGAAACCGAAGCCAATTGATATCCGAAGACTGCGAAAGGGTGAAATTTGGACCGGCAAGTTCAGCGATACTGTCGGATTCTGGGTGTTCACGCTCATACAGACGGGGCTCTGAAATTGCGAAGGGCCGCCCCAAATGCAGAGAAACCTGTGTATCCAAGGTGACAAGGCATCTCCATAAGCGCGAGCCTGGTTTTGCGCAAGTTGAACCTTCGCTGTCTTGGGTCTTATTGTCGCTATCGAATTGCAGGCCAAGTGACTCTGCTGCAGCTACGGCAGATCGAATCATCATGTAGGCCGAGTTTTCTTGATTCAAAGCCAACAGGTATATGGCACTGAGGAAATAGCATTGCGTCGACTGTAAAGACGGACAATCCAAATATTGAACCAGCACCTGCTGAGCCCGCAGGTAGAAGTCGAAACCAGGCTGATCAGGTACAAGGACATTGTCACAAGTTGTGTATGAGGATCCAAACTGTATGCATAAGGCGATCACAATATCTACCAGGGGGCATGCCTGTCTTTTTGTGCTGTCAATCCAGAGCGAGTCGTAAAGTTGTCGAAAAGTAGCCTCCTCGATCACTGGATAAATCGCATGATAGCCCTGCCAGTAAAGGTCGAGGAGAGCGTCTTGTTGTTCACGCTGCAATCGGTCGCAATTAAGCGGAGATGAAGTAGCTGGTAGCTTTTGACTTGACAGGACATTTGTATCAAAGCTCAATTTGGTGAAAGTCGATAATCGATGAATGAAATACGCCAGCGAGGATGGACCGTACTGGATGCCATTCACTTGAACCCCTTTCCACGTTAATGGACGTTTACACACAGAACCGGTATTTTGAGGCAAAGGAGATGGGCTTAGTAACTTGTTCTCAAGCTGCTGTACCTGACTTCTCAGCCGTTGAACTTCTCTACGTCCTTGTCAGCTTTGCGCCCTTCGATAGACTCAGGTCTACTCACCTTGTGGCAGCGGCAACACTCTTGAAATCATCGCGCCCTGAGTTTACACATTCTCTATTGGCTTGTTTGCAGTTCCGACAAGGTCGGGTAGAATCGCATTTCACTCGGGTCAAGCGACACCAGTCACAGGCGCGTGAGACCTGGGCCCTCTTGGGGCGGGGTTGTGAGGTTGGTGGAGAAGGAGGTTTCCCGCTTGATAGGGAATTCGAAGTTGTTATGTCAAAAGTGGTGAACATTGAGATACTGGAAGCAGTCGATATGTTCTAGCATAAGAACGTGATGACTGTAGTATGTTGGATTCTGACAGTCTGCATAACTACCGAATTCCTGGGCAGGGCTGAGCATGGATGAGTCAGGAATATGGATGTTAGTGCATCCCATGAACATTTGTAATCAGCGGAAACCCGACCGGACACAGCAAGGCATAGGGATATGGTATTAATAGCTCGAACATGAAATGTTACGGACTGGCCCATTGCGAGATATTAAATCCCTGATTATAATGACTAAGGTCTTTGGAGTTGTCGAACGTGCGAAGAGAAGGCCGAACATATACATAGTCGCCTTAACAAACATCGCATATAGCGGAAAACGACCGGTAGCGATATGTTTACTATTCACTCGTGAGTTTCTACTGTGCGAAGAATCTGACCATTTAAATGATTGTATTTAATTTTCTCTGCCTGCAGAAAAATGCTGTCAAATTGAAAGACGACATCAAGAATTGCGAGACTTGCGAGTCAATGACAGAGAACAGCCAATGGCAGATCTCTATACATCACAGGATCACCAAAAGAGGAAGTCGGAGAAAACTCCGGAAACTCCTTATGGATCGAACGTTAAAAAAGCAGCAGAAACGTTCATTGAGCTTGAAGCGAGGCAAACTACGGGATGCCTGCATTTGTGCTTCTATTAATCGGGATCTGAAAGGCGAGCGACATGCATCCTCCCGTTCCATAAAATGAACTGCAGAGAAGGTGCAGACGACACTTTCCCAAACAACCTACTTGGTTTGTCGAATACTACCTCATGGGCAACCACCTCATGAGGAAGGAAAGAGACAGTAACATCCATGAAAGATATCTCGCGTGAAGTAACTTTTTAAGCTAATGCATTCAAAGAATTTCTCGCCTTTTCGTTCTTTGTCAACCTCTTGTTTCCTTGAAGTTTTCCCTCTGAAAGGATAGCGGAAGGAGAAATCTGCAAGTATGATACGCATTTGCCTTCTCCTTTTTGCCCTGGTTGTATGTGCGGTACCTATCAAGGACACCGCAGCGCAGACGTTGGACTTCTGCGGTGAGCCGGATAAGAGTAACTATACACTCATCCAAAGTACGGAAAGCCCTCAAAGACGCAGTTGTGTTGATGATCTGACCTGAAATCATAGATCCTTTCCTTGGCGACTTGGACATTGGCCAACCAGGCATTACCCTTGAAACAGCTTATGGTGATGGAACTCCTCGCTGGTTCATGGTGTATCAAGACGGAATGGACGTGAAGCCGTATCGCGCGATGAAGGTATGTTGCCAGCCCATGGTTTACTTACAAGGTAGGCTTTGAACTAACGGTATTCAAGGTTTCTTCCAACACAACTGTATTTGTTGACTTGACAACATGGTGCCCAACATTCTCCAGAAGACTCGTCCGCGGTAACGATATCGATTTCGATGGCGGCGCACACAATCTAGGCACATGGGCAGAGGTGAACTGGCAGAGCTATCCACTGGTGTATGGTGGGGTGTCTGTCATTGAAGGTCATATACCACACCAAGCCATTTATCCAGGAAGCTAACACTACGCAGGCAACGACGGGCCCATCCTCTTACAATCAGAAGACCCCAACACCCCTTCCAGGGGCTTCACTGAAGATATTATCCCTCGAGCCCCAAAAGAATGCAGGGTGAAAAAGGACAGCGGAGGTACGGCGCTGAAACCAACCGATAAGGATGGATACGATGAAGCAACGAGGAAATTCACGAAACGACAATTGGACAACCACAAGGTGTCTATCGACAAGACCTACACTGCGGCGGTCATGTCCCACAACGGAAGGTTCAAGATTGTTTTTCTCCACGGGAACCATTAGATAGAGCAGCCCTGGCATATGAGTTCAGGCAGCTGTGTCGTCACTTGGAGCTTCAGAAGGGAGTTATTTTTGATGGTTTAGTGTGTGTCTGGGATTATAGAAGATATGTTGTAATCTCTAGACACTTCTAAGGGGGACGTAGTCCAGATGGTTGAAACGGGTTAACTTTACCTCATATGGTAGCTAAAAAGAGAGCACCGAGATCGATACGATTCACCCCACATTCTGCAAACCAAGTTCGAGAAGGTTATCCGCGGGGTAGACACACTCACGATGATAACTTTCTAGACTTTTAAAACAAGGTTTAGTAACTGAAGGACCGGCCCGGTTGAGGATGGTTATCTGGTAGAGAACAATTAACACATATTTTGACCGGACGAAACTTCCATAGCCAAATGTTTTCACTGGAAGCACATCTCTAGCTAGGATGACTACTACGAGACCATCCTACGGTCAAATAGAGCAGCCATGAACTTCGACTTTTTTATTGCAGCGAAGTCAATGTTATCACGAACGACAAAGCATAGTCATGAAAGTGGGGGGATTGGGGAAATGGCACAGAACAAAAAAAGTCTTTTAATCTTGATTGATTCAGCGTTCTCTTGGCATTATTGCAATGAGTCACATAGAGCCCACACCGGTAGTCAATGGAGTACCCAACTCATCGACCCTTCCACCAGCTCCTATCATGATCTCAGATAAGTAATTACACTGCTTCCCCATCGTACCGCGCTCTTGTAAGTCCACATGCCGGGAGCATTGCCCTTGGCGAGTCCCTCAATAGCATCGGCAAAAGCAGGCCCGAGACCCTCGTCCTTGATCTGACGAACAGGGTAGAGGTAAGTTTTGAAAGAGAAAAGGATGGCTCGTGTCCTGGGCAGACGAGTTAGGGTTTGGAGTTCTATGCGAAGGAATGTCTGTGTATATGCGTTAGTGAGGAAATGTTGCAATGGGGCAGCGTCCTACCTTTTCAATATCGACATCTTCATCATTTTCGTACTTGTCATCGCCAGTTATGTGATTGCCCTGACAGTTGAACAGCTCTGTATGAGTTTGGACGGACCACTGCAAACTGTTAGCATCACTTCAGCATGCTGGCTTTGGAGCCTCCTCACGTTTGTTCGTTTGACACTCTTTCCAACTTCTAGCTTTGAAAAGAACTTCTCCATACTGGAACCGATCTTCTCATATGACGGCACAGGTGCATGGATCTCCACAAGCGTTTTACCAAGCTTAGCCGAGGGATCGAAGCCCGATGGAAAGCAACACATGAATGCAACCGAGCGGTGGCCTTCTGGAGTCTCCTGCAACAAGAAGATATCTTCTTCGACAGTCTCCCCGAGTACGCGCAGTGCCGCATCCATATTGCCCTCGGGCAGCGTGGGGAAGGACATTCCCGTAGCGAGATTCTCGCACATGGAGTTGTCCTTTGAGAGTTTGAAGATGGTAGGGAAGCGCTTGGGGAGCTGTTCAGATAGGAGATAAGTATAAAGCTCACGCACAGCGGCGTCACCTTCGGGAGTGCAGCCATGAACGGTAGAGCCATGAGTGGCAATGATACTTCGTCGATGTGTAACGCGGTCGAGGTAATCTTCGTCAATTGTGATGAGTTCTGATGGCGTATCTGCTCGAATAGCTATCAAGACAGTCAGAGAAAGGGACTTTGTTGTCCGGCGAAGAGCACATACCCATCGTTATGTGGTATGTTGGTTTGAATGGCCGTAACTGACGCCTGGGTGCAGTCTTCCAGTCAAAGTCGTGTAAAGGTTCAATGGCTAGCACTTTTTCAGGTGGTACTATCTCAGCCTCGGCAGCTTGCAAGTGCTGTCTGCGATGGCGCATCCATCTCTTTGCCTATTGTTTTGTTGGTCAACTACGAAAGTTCATGATGTAAGTTAGTCAAAGTGGGTTGAACTCACAGTGGTGGTGACGACCCAGATTGATAACAAAACAGCGGCGGGGAGAAAGAGTAGCTTTGCAAAAGGCTGCAGAGAGCCATTGAGCTGATACAAGGAAGTCATCTTTGGGACTGAGGTGGAATTGAGTGAGAGCTGGTGTTATCAATGGTCTTGACGGCAACCAAGACCCTTTTTATCTTATTCCAAACGCCCTTTGTATAGTCAGTCACTAAATATTTGGAGTCTATTGTTCTCCGCACGCCGATACCGCGTGGAGCTCTAGCCTGATAAACTCTCAGTCATTAGCTCTCTCTGATGGAGGGTGTGGTACCTTTTGGGGTAGAGATCAGAAGACCCCTCTTGTTCTCATATTAATGCCGGGATAAGGAAAGGCTCATTAGCATTATTATCTACAAAACCAGTCTATCTATCCGTCCCATATGTCATCTGGTATCATTCGTCGTATATACAAATCCGGCCCGACCGGGAACACCATTATGTCTAGTCCAATCTCGTGTCTTATCATAATTCCCACAGCAATTCTATCACTTCATCCTTCATCTCTTCTATCTTGGGTGGCATCTTCTTGGGGCCTTTAGACTTCTCGCCCGGGCCGGGGATATCATCCTCGAGACGGTGAATGTAAATTTGCCGGATATTCTTGCCAACCACTTCGGTATCGACTAGATAATAGCTCTTCTTCAACCGTCGATCCATCTTCGATCTCATTGGGCTCAGACTCCAGTCGAAACCTTCAGCGCCCTCCCAGCTTCCTTCCATCTTGTTCAAGTCCACGCTCTCCAAGCCTGCAGAGTATTGGACTATGCTGTATCCGTTTGTCAAGACAGTGTCGGAGCCAAAAGCGAAGCGTTGCAGGAAACAACTTCCACAAAATTCGGAGATCTTGACCATCTTGTCAACAGGGGCCTGGTGCCACGACTTCCAGTGATGCAAAGTCATTGGCAGACGACCGGACTCATAGAAACCGCTCATGTCTCCACCCATATCCAACTGGTGAAGCCCTTTTACAACAGTGAGCTTTGTCTTGGTCTTGCTGTAGATGCATTGCTTGAGAAGACCATCGCCTTGAGGCACATGATCAACTTTGAGGCATTCCTCAAGATGAGGGTCAAGCTCGCGAAGAAGGGCTGGGCTGAGGAAGATTCCTGCTCCTCCAAAACCCATGTAGCCATGGTGCTTGACTGCATCGTAGTTCTCCGACAACCCACCCACGTATGCTGGAAGCTTGTGGTCGTATTTGCCTAGAATCTTGCTCATAGGATAAAGGGAAGGAAAGAAGGTATCATCGTCGACAATGGCAGTCCACTGCGTCTTTGGGGTAACATGCGCAAGAAGATCGCGGACGATTGCAAAGTGCTGCTCGTTGGAGGTGATGGCCTTGTTCCATGGATCCTTGATGCTGAGTTCAATCCCACGCTGACGGAACTGCTCAGTGACTTGTTTGTACTTGGACTCGTCGCCGGGATCGGTGATAACCGCAAGTAATTGCGCATGTGTATTCCCGAGCCAACTCTCAAACTGCGACATAGATTCGTTCAATCGATCAAGACTTGTTGCAACACCAAACAAGAATCCAGAGTAGTCCTGCTGAGGGTACGGTGGAGGTACCTTGAGAGTGACTGGTTCGCAAGTCGATTCGGTCCATCCTTCACAAGCCTGGTCAAGTTGAACGATTTGGCCGCTCTTGATCAAGGCATCCGGGTTCTGCGATACAACTTGGCTATCAAGCTTCTTGTCTACGACAGGGCGGATGCAGCGCTTCTGGTATATAATGTCTCTCGTTAGGCCGTACGAGGGGCGTCGTAGATGATCGAGAGTTGGGGAACATGGTGGTGTATGATAAAAGTCTGGGCGATCGGGTTGTGGGGGTTCTTCGAAACTGAACGGTAATGACAAAAGGCCTGCGTAGTTGAGGACGAGAACAGTTATAACAACGAAGGCTAGAGCAGCACTTCTGCGCCGACCGGAGCGATTTCGAGAAATCATGTCTGATGTCACAAATATCGCAAACTATGACCGAGAAAAATGATATGACGTCGTCGGTAGCATCGATATTCGTCTTCGTAAGGTAGGTCGCGGAGTGCTCGTTCGGTGGCTTGTACCGAAGAAACTTGTCTCAAAGTATTGTCGCAAGAAGCCGCAGTCTCATGTGTGTGAAGGACGAGAACCAAGTTTTGTCGATCAGAAGTTGTTGCAATCAGGTGCAGCTAAAGAATTTAGACAAAGCTTGGCGCAAATTAGGATAGCAAGTATTGACGATGGTAGGTATATGTGCGACAGAAAGAAAGTACAGATATACGGATGAAATATATAGAGAAACTGTAATATGTACTCTTGAAATCGAAGAGTATGAGATGGCGACGCAGACGCAACACAAACAAAAGCAAAGAAGATGCAATTGAATGGGGGGATGCAGATCCGAGATAACGAAATCTTGGGAGATCAAAATGTTAGGGGTTGCCCACTAAATTTAGACATGTGGGGCCCACAATTACAGGAGAGTCCAACTGCCAACAGAGTCTCGCGAGTGAGTTGACCCCTGTTCACTTTTAAATGGTCATGAGATTGTCGCCTTCAACAGTTCACGGGCAAGATACGGAGTACCTACTCAAGAAACAAAAGAGAAACTTCTTCAGCGCTCTACAGTGCTACTGTATCGCTGGTCAAATTCACCAGCTATATGCTATTGCCATCCTGGTCTTGCGCAATAGAAACCCAACTCTTGTTTGACACGCCCGATACTGACTCAGGCATTACCGAAAGAGACATTCTTCTCGGAACTATATACGATGAAGACGCTGATATATCACGCCATCATTTTGAGAAAGAGATGGTAGACAAAATGCTGCCTCACCAGCAACAAATGAAGGGTGTTCGCATCAGGCACCACTGCGACGGCTTACTCCTACGGACTTCGAGGATGAAATACTTCCCAGCAACATAATTGGCTCAACGCTGGCCATCCTCGCAAAGGAACATGCAGAATGCGGCTGAGCCGTTACAGATGCGATGTGACCGCTGCCAAGTAGGCTGAGCGATCTGCGATTTAAATAGGCAGCCCAGGCCTCAGATTCATCGATCTATCACGTCCCAACTTATTGAAGCAACATGGATGGCCTCTCGGCTGCTGCGAGTATAATCGCAGTAGTGCAACTCACGGCTGAGGTTACGAAATACATCATCGGCGTCGCTGGGGCCTCAAAGGATCGACAGCGACTGCTTGACGAAATCTTAGCCTGCGAGGCTCTCCTCATGCGACTCCGCGATTATTCCAAAGGAACTGATGGACCCGAGATTGAGGATTGGGACGCTGACCAGACCAAGACTGATAGTGCCCAGACGTGGTCGGTCAAGGTCAAGGCCTTGGAGAGCGACAATGCACCTTTGTATCGCTTGTATAAGATTCTCGATACTGTCAAAACAAAACTGCAACCAGCTCACGGGAGCGGGATCCAAAAAGTTAAGGCCGCCTTGAAATGGCCATTCGACGAGAAGGAAGTGGCAAAGCTCGTCGATGCATTTCAGCGCGAAAGATCACTTTTGCATTTTGCCATGACACACGAAAGCACGTAGGTGTCATTCCGTCCATTACTAGCGTCACTGACTTACATCTACACAGACAGCTGGTGAAACACATCAAGGCAACCTCAGACGACAATAGCAGACAATTGACCGATTTGGTCAGACTTATCAAGAACAAATCGGCTGAGGATGAGCATCGAGTCGCACGACTTGATCGTATCCTGACCGGCATACAGCTGTCCAACCTCAACATAGCAGAAGGGATTGGGCATCTTCAAAACATTCAGATGAGCGCTCACCAGAAAGAAGTCCTTGATTGGATATCACCCGTGGACTATGCTCCCCAACAAAGCGATATTTTCAGCCGGCGAGAGCCAGGAACTGGTGGATGGCTGCTGGAATCAGACGAGTACAAGGCCTGGGTGAAAGGTGACAAACAAACATTGTTCTGCCCTGGTATTCCAGGTGCTGGCAAAACGATCATGGCATCCATCGTGGTCAATTCATTGCTCGAATCCTTCCATTCCGAGAGTAACATTGGAGTTGCATACATCTACTGTAACTTCCGTCGGCGCCACGAACAGAAAGCCAGTGACCTCATTGCGAATCTTCTGAAGCAGCTGAGTGAGAACCAGCCTTATCTGTTTAAGCCAGTAGAGGAGCTATACAACAAGCGCAAGGCATCTCGTACGCGTCCATCGCTACAGGAACTTGGCCGTGTCCTGCAAGAGGTTGCCGCGACATACTCTCGCGTGTATATCGTCCTTGACGCTCTGGACGAATGCGAGACCACCGACGGTACACTACCCAATTTCATCCAACAAGTACTTGACCTGCAGAGTGCAACAAGCACAAATATTCTAGCAACCTCTAGGTATATACCGGAGATCAAGGAGAAGTTCAGGAAAGCTGTCTCTCTTAAAATCCGCGCCAGTGAGCCTGATGTAAGAAGATACCTGACTGGTCGAATGACCCAACTCCCAGTTTTTATTCAGAACAAGCCGGAGCTCCAAGAGGAAATCAAGACAAGAATACTGGAATCAGTCCAGGGGATGTAAGGCGGCACCTCCCTGGAACAAGCATCAATGCTAATCTTGAGTAGGTTTCTTCTTGCCCAGCTACACCTTGATTCTCTTGTCGGCAAGAGATCACCGAAAGCTGTACGAACTATTCTCAAAGCTTTGCCAAGCAACTCAAGCACGTCGAAAGCCTACGACAAAGCGTATGGCGATGCTATGAAACGAATAGAAGACCAGTTAACAGATCAAGCGATATTGGCCAAAGAAGCACTCATGTGGATTTCATGCGCCAGACGGTTGCTCAGTCCCGTGGAACTTCAACACGCCCTTGGCATCGAAATAGACTCCACAGATTTTGATGAGGAAAATCTGAGCGAGACCCCCGACATCGTTTCTGCTTGCGCTGGGCTGGTGACCGTTGACGAACAGAGCAACACTGTGCGACTAGCACATTTCACAACACAGGAATATTTCGAGCGAACACAGGACCAGTGGTTCCCAAATGCTGCTCAAGAAATAACCGTTAAAACCCTGACATATCTATCTTACGATCTTATTGTTGATCAAGTCAGGACTGCTCGAAGTCCAAAACCTGACATTACGGTACAAAAGGCTGCAGAAAAGTCGGATCCTGTTATTGATCAATCGAAAGACGAAAAGCCAGGATCGCCGAGTCCCGGTCTTGGTCGATCGAAAAGCCAAGATTGGAAGATCAAAAATGAAGTTACGGAGAGCGACGAAGATTATGATGTTAAGAAGATGCTCCGAGATTATCCACTGTGTCGATATGCATCATGCCATTGGGGTTACCACGCTCGCAACGTCTCGGAAATGCCTGATATTGTGAAGAACTTCTTGTCATCAGAGAAACTTGTCAAGGTGACTGAGCGTCTGAGATATGCTGGTGGATTCAATCCTGGGACCACTGGCCTTCACGAGGCGGCGTACTTTGGGTTCGAAGAGGCCGCAGAATGGATGTTACAGAGATGCTCGATCGACGCACTTGATTCTTACAATGTATCGATTCTGGAGATGGCATGTGGCCTTGGCCACCTTTCGCTCGCCGAAACACTTCTCAAGAAGGGGGCAAATCTACGCGGGACGCCAATTACATATGCAGCTCGACGAGGGCAGGATGCTATCGTAACATATCTATTCCAATATGGCGCGCCACTGGAACCAGGCGCACTGGAGGCAGGTTTCAGACATTTCAAGGATTCCAAGATATCAGTCGACAAGGTGCCCATGTTTCAGACGCTGTTGGAACACGGCGCTGATCCCAACATATTGATTGACGAAACGTCGCGCCCTCTGCATCATGCCACCTCGGATAAGGTCGAGCCTCTCGTCCGAATTCTACTCGACCACGCGGCTGATGTGAACGGACGAGACAAGGAAGGTCGAACAGCACTACACTTAGCGGTCGACTCCGAAATGGAGTCATTAGTACGACTCCTCGTGGAGCGTGGAGCCGAAGTCAACGCGCAAGATGATCAAGGTCACACGCCACTTTATCATACCGCAGGGCGTGACATCGATCCCATCGTGAAATTGCTGATCGACCACGGTGCCAATGCTATCCTGCAAGATAAGCATGGACTTTCAGTGCCCCATCTAGCTATAGCCTCTTCGTTTGAGTGTCTCGTCCAGAGTTTTATTGGTCGCGGAGAAAGCACAAATGCCCACTGTGCAACTCACAAAACCCACTTCACGGCAGTCGCTAGTAATTCTCTGAAGCCCGCGATGCTTGAAGATAAGCCGCAGATGGTTTTTGAGGAATACCCCTTGATCGCCATACATGAGTTGGCGCTTTTTAGGTCTTTGGTTTCTTCAATCTGGCCATCACGCCGACCTCCAGGTATCGCACATATGGAAGAGCAACTGGGCACGATGCAAATACGAATGGAATGGGAGTATGAGCCACTCATCTGCTCATTCCTCAATCGCATGAGTGAGAAGCGTGTCATAACAGATAAATTCGATGAATCGCTATACGATCAAGCTCTAGTTGGCGCCAGGCCTTTTGTTCAGGCAACGATGTCCGAGGTCAAGGTCAATATACGAGATTCGCAGGGTTACTCGTCAATTTGCATGGAGAACATGCACGAGGCATCACGCACTCTACGGATGTATTCACAGCAACTCTCTGCTATCGAATTTCATAGAGAAATGGCACTCGCTCTTCTCGCCGACTGTGCAGAACTAGCAGAGATGCTATGGGAAAACAATGCGGCTATAAAAGAATTTGATCGAACTCGATACGGCGAGCTTATGCTGGCAGCTCGAAAGGGCCAAGACTACATTGACCAGAAACTGCATGAAAGCAGTGCAGTCGACACGACATTGGACACTGGCAGTGGCGAAACCATGACTTTTATCATTTATCCCACTAACGTAAGATTGCGGGAGCTACGACAGAGGTTTCACATTCACCTTACACCGGAGCCTGAAGAATCAAGCCCATCTGGCCCCCAGCCGAAGCTCGTAGTCAACCTCCAACTGATGGAAGCCAGTCATGCATTGGCCAGTGCAGTGACATGAGAGGTGGTGTCGAAAGGGTTAAGTTCCTTCGAGGGCATCGATCTATTTTGGTGTGCGTTGACAGTCGACAACGCCTAACTCCACACTACCTGGGTCCACCCCTTAACGTTGGATTCCCAGCTTTGGACGAGTTTCTTCGTCGCTGCCTCTCCGACGATGCCCAAAATGTTATCTGCGTCTTCAAAAATCCACGCTCTTACCGTGGGCTCAAAGTCTCTTCCATATACTTGTTCTTTCATCTTCGCCACGGTGGCCTTGCCCTCCTTGAGTGTAGCCTCGGATACCGTCACAAGCTCCTTGATCTGTGCCATGACCTCTTTTGGAAGGTTACTCTTCCCAGAGCGATCACGCTCCTTTTCGCGATCATTGAAGGCGATAATCCATTGGGCCGAGCCTTTAATAGCGACGGAAGTATCGCGGAGGATGGCGAGAGAATGAAGCGTGCTCAGAGTTGTGACTTGCTCTGGGGCGTTTGTGAGAGGCAAGAGCTCTAGCTTGAGTGTATCTATGGCAATTTTGAGAGTGTCCACGATCTGGAAAAACTCCTCAGGGATGGGTTTGGTCCTATTGATGCTGGTTGCGAAAGGAATGAGAGTGCTGAGTAGGCTGATAACCTCAAAGTAGGTTGCCTCTTGTGGGGTGAGGTCGCCGCTGGGACCGTTAGAGAACTTCATGAAAGAATTGCTAAGTTGACTGAGTGATTCGAGGACGAAGATTTGGTCGGGAATAGCGGCTGTCGCAGAAGCCTTGTAAATAGGAGGGGGCTTGTAACCCAAGAGTTCATGGAAAGCTTCAGAGAGGAGTGATAGATGGGCGCGACGATTCTATACATGTTAGCTTTGCTTCATGGGGAGAAGGAAACATACTGTTGGCGGTGGCCCAATTCGCAGACGGGAGTAGACAGGCGGTTGAGAACTGCAGTCCCATGACGGGAAGGATCCATAGTCTACGGTCTCAACCAGGTTCATATCGTCGGCCACTTCGGCTGCTTTTGTTAGTACTTCTCAAGAACGATGGACGGTTGGAAAACTCACTGAATCGAGGATCAGTAAACACCTCTGAGAAGTGTTCTCCCATAAAGCGATCGGTTCTAGTCTCTTCAACGAGACTCATCGCTCGTGTGCAGCTCCACCGCAGGTTTTCCATGTATTCGGGGATATCGATTACACTACTATAACTTCCCGATTCGAAAGCATCTATTAGCCGCCGAGGCATTCTGAGCTTCAGTGACACGTTGAAGTGAGAGCTCAGCAAGTCTAGAAGTTCACAACCGGTCTGGCCCGATGATGAGATAAGAGCAGGTGAAATCGTCGAGAGGCGGTCGTAGAAAATGGGAGCGAGTGAGTCCATGATGGTGCGTTTGACGCCCAGTGTATCCCAGATTTCTCGGGCACGAGACGACGAACCAACTCGAAGATGCAGTTGTACTAGAAGTAGGGAGATGATGCTGTGTTTCGGTGTCAAAGTGAGCTGGTGTTCGAGAAACAGTAGGGCTCGCAGCAGGGGGGCGTAAGAGACAGGAATGTTCGAGGTATCGGTTGACGGAGGAAATGCAGTTTGGATTATGCAAAGTCCGATAATGACAGCCAGTTCTGGTCTGATCTCAGCCTCGATAGCAGAGCTTTTTGAAGTCAAGTCAGATAGCGACTGGTGAGCCTTGAGTGCAGCCTCGGCGATGGTTGAGAAAGCAGGCCCGGGTGAGCTAGCATCAACTTCAACACCAGAGACAAGACATTTGCGCCGAGGCTTTTTGCCAGGTACTGTGTCGTACATAGAGGGGCATGTGGCTGCAAAGTACTTTAGCTTGAAGGAAAGGTTGACTATTCTAGCCGACTGAATCTCGTCCTCTGCAGCCCGAGCCAACTTTGGAACGAACCCGTATGCCATGTACATTAATGCGACTCGATTGAGTCTCTCTGCAAAGGCTTTGATGTCATCAAAGCACGCAGCATTCGTTCCTTGGCTTTTCACGTAGCTGATCAGTTCCTTGAGTCGAAATGATGCAGGCTCGTTCTCAATAACATCGTCCTCGTCATTCGATGCAAGATTGAAGGCGGCCGAGACACGCGCCAATAGAATAGTGCGCTTGTGGATGGGTCGCAGATTTGGCGACTTGATGAACTTCAATAGGAGTTGTTGGACAGTTTCTTCAATGCTGGATATTGTCAGTCGGGGCTTCTTCTGCTGTTGAGTTCGCACATACTCTGGCTTGGTATTCTTGATCTCGGTGGCGGCTTCAATGAAATGCCGCCAGACTTTCCAGTCTGCCGCCATGAGACTTGGTTGACCGTTTTCGTCTTCGATTGATAAACAATCCCTGCACAACTCGAAAATAGCTTCGAACTGCTGTTCTTGTTGGTAGCGAGAAATGGTGCGTAGCATCAACTCCTTCCTGCCCTTTCGGAACTGAACAAGAGGACTGAAGACGGGACTTGAGACGAGTTTTGCCAAGTCATCCTTGGAACCATGCTTTTCAGTTACATCGTATAACAGCAGGATCTCTTCTTCTGTTTGGATACCTCGTGGCTGCGGTTTGACGTCTTCGCCTCCAGTAGCCGCAGTCTAGGATTGTGAGTTTAGGGGCTAATTATTAACGAAAGGGGTAATACCTCTTCAGCCAATTGTGCGGCACGTTGAATCTGTTTCAATGCGAGCATCCCATATAGCTTCTTTTTCTCTGTGGGTGGTTGAGGGCTAGTCTGGCGGGAATTAGTGAGGAATTAAACATAAGATTGCTGCACTAACCGCCAATAAATGTGTGATCACGATGTTCCAAAACATCAAGCCCCGATCTTGAGGAAATGTCCTGTCCAATATCGCGGCAATCTGGGAATATGTTAATCGTAACTCTTGTCAGTAACAGGTTCCCGTACCTGTTGCGCGCTGGCAAGATCCCAGTGCAATAAGCATGACTCCAAGCAGCGGCTGGCGCTGGGCCTATCCTTGGGCGCAGCCTTCACGAGACGTGCCCTCAATGGTCCAATTGTCTTGGGAAAATCTTCTTCGTCGATCAGGCCGAGGCTGGCCCATTCAAGGAGATCTATGGCGTCGACATCTTTGACAACGGTTCCTTCTCTGACATACTTGTCAATAGCGGTTATGGCCGCGAACTTGGAAACGGGATCATCCAGTTGGCTTTCAGCACATATTTTCATAATCTATTCATACGGGTCAGTCTACGGATGGCTCAAGTACAGCTCCCATCAAATCGCACCTCATAATATTGGTCGTTGAAGGTTCGGGCCCGCTTCTCTGCAAGACGGACCACAGCAGCCCAGTTGCCATCGCTAAAGGCAGACTGCAGCTGGAGGTCGACGCCGTTCTTGAGATTGGGTCCCTGTTGGCGATTCATGAGTGTCGAGCTTCACGACGCTTTTCCCGCCCCAACTGACTAAAATCGACTTGGTTTATTGAGAGTGAGGTGCGTGAGAGTTTGGAGGGGCTCAAATTGAAGTGGGATGCTACAGGAAGGTGGGAGGGGCGGTGGATATGTGGCGGTGCGGCTTGCGCCACATCACCGCCAACTCTGTCGCCCGTTCTCCAAGCCTTTGGCTCTGTTACAACATCAACAGAAATAACACCGCGTGTTTCCAGAACTCAAGCATTATACTCAGGTGCTCTCTCAATGTCACAGCGTTTACATCTGTCAGTATAATCCGTGGTTTTATTACCAGCTCAATCATCAACATCTCTCAGTCATGGTTCTCTGTTCTCTCCAGGCATCTTCAATCCGTACCCTGGGAAGTTGTGAGCCACCGCATGAGACTGAGTAGTTTAAGGCAGTGCACTGCAGATATGGACCTCTATCTACAGTAGAGTTACATTCTACAAACGATGGTAATTGAGATGTAAAGATTGGAGGTCTTCCGCAATGTGAACGCGGCGACAATTTGTCAATCTTCACTCAGCCAGTGACCATGCCCTTATACAGATTGACATGCCCAATGCTCAATTGAGAGTTCAAGGACTGTTCATCTGAGGAAGATGCAGCACAGCGACCAAAGAAGGGCAGGGGAAAACAGAGGAGATGCAAGTCTTTGTCCGATGACTGAAACTTTCATCATACCTGAGGCACTTGAGATCTGACTCTTCTTCAGCAACCTCGGAACCATGCAAACACCTCCCAAATGGGAATTTCATCGCAATACCGGAAAGCCCGCTGCCCTTTGTAGGACTTCAAGGCGGTTCGCGAAGTAGTATATCGGCGACCGAGGGTGTCATAGGCGAATAATCACGTCGATGACCGAGCCTAGGCATTACCACCGCATGCTATCGAGTTACAACAATGAGGCGATGCTCGAAATATCCCACGATCACGACGGTTCTGCCGAGTATTATTTGTCATCACCTGGTTTCACCCGTATTACTGACTATACAGAATAGGTCATCAGAGACACTTGTGCGATCATGTGGAAGAATCTTGCCAACCTCAGTCATGCTCTCGGGACACACAAGCACAGTAAACCCGCTTCAGCCTTGATGGTACAACCCATCTGCGTGCCTCATTTTGTGGTTGGTGTTGAAATGCGGTTCGATCGAAATGTTCTCATGTTTAGAGAAGTATAAATGTATTGGCAATCTTCGTTGCTTTCGGACAATTGAGCAAGAGCACATTTTCCTTCTTATCCAATGAACATGGGAGCCCAGCCAGAAAATGAGTCTTTTGAGATGGCGGACCGACCAGTATCACCTCTCAGCGTAGTCACAGAAGAAGATGACCCTGAATCTGTCGACACCAGTGCATTAGGAACTCCCAAGCCCGAAGATACTCAACACGGCACTCGATCGGACAACGACGGCTTGCTAGCACCAAGTCGAGAGGATAAGATTACAGAGGAAGCCGCGTCAGTACACGCGAACTGTCCCCTCAAAAGACATGTCCTATACTCCCTTATAACAATTGCGTTCATTGGCTCAGCTTCTCTCATCTGCAGTTGCTGGCTCATCGCATATATCCAAGTCAAGACAGACAGAAGCTACATAGCAGCCGTCATTGTTGGAGGCAAGCTCTCGTCGACTGAAGCCAAGCTCATCGACGCGGCTTTCTCCATTCTGGTGGCTCCAGCCGTCGTCGCAGTCGCCAATTGGCATATGTTCAAACTTGCTCGTCTTTCTGCTGTAAACGAGCATAGCGGAAGAAACTCAGCTGTGAGCATGAAGGTCCTCGTTGAAGTCGCCAGCACAGACTGGGGGTCCTTTAGTCCACTTAAGTTCTGGACTTTCGTCCGTTCAAGAAGGCCTCGCGTGATCTGCTTGGGAATGATCGCTGTTCTCTCAGCTTTGAGTTTCTCGTTGCTTGGCAATGCTGTGGCATATCAGCAGGCCGGAGTGGATACATCTACGCAGGTGCTTGAATATCTGTATGATACACATTCGGTGCTGCCGGGAGGCTCACGCCCAATACCATTGGATGACCAGTCAATCCGGCAACAGGTTTCGGCAAGACTTCAGGATAGGCTTTCACGCCTACAGCAAGGGATGCTCGAGTCATCTACGACAGGGCTGGTGAGCGTCAATGTCTCGGATCAATCACGTTCGTCGCTTTCTCCTGCCGTCATGCAACTTTTCCACGCTCCAGTCTATCGACTGAAAATGTCTTGCAGTCCCTCCCATCTTCAAGACGTAGTCATGGTGGTGCCAGACAAGCGTAATCCACATCTCAGGTTTGTCCTCGAGGAAGCAGCTTCAATCTTCGGTTCAGAGTCAACCACATACGAAACACCGTTCGGCACGAACGAATCTATTATATCGAAGACGGCACTGGATGAAGCCAAAGCCAAATACCCAGGGACCCCATACCCGCTCATTGCCTTCAACGACACCGCTCTTTGGATCGGGGTTATGGATTCTGGGCTCGACGGTGGTCCAGTGATTACTACAGAGCGATGGGGTAGCTTGATACCTTTTACCAAAGGTTTTCCCAGTACTGAGCAGCCTGACGGTCGACAAACAAACTACAGCCTGACATTTTCAGGTTTGACATGCTGTTTAAATAGATCCACTGGATGGGCTGATATTGAAGTGAATGGGAGTGACTGGTCGATGATTGAGAACACTCTTGTCGATGAGAAGCCTGCTACAGGGCACGATATTCCGGTGCTGAGCTTGACGTCACGTATTGATACCTTTGACGATAGGCGTGATGGCAGACCGTCCGGGCTCGGCGGACACTTGCTTCGAGCGGCACTTGGAGCGGTGACTGAAGGAAGTCGACAGATTTGGGACCTGGAAACCCTGGCCGATGCTTTCCTATGGTACGAAATAGAGGCCCGCCAAGTACTCCTTGACAATGACCAAACGGTAAGGGCTGAGAGATATCAAGTCCAGTCCAACATCGATGAATACGCAATGACATTTGTTCCATGGATTCTCATGTTCAGACTTGGGACACTAGGAGCCGCATGCACGTTGACGATCGGGCTTACACTCGATTCTTGGAGGGTATACTCGCTTAGAACTGGGAGGATGCTGGATTCAATCCGATTGACAGCTGACGTTGGAGTGGCTTTGGACAAGCAGGTGTTTGAAGAGTGCTCAACATGGCACGCCACGAGGCTGAACAAGTGCGCCGATGAGGCTCGGTTCCAGTACGAGCCTGATGCCCTTTTGGATAGTGCTACTGGTCTTTATACTCTAGGAATCCGCCTTCGACAAATCTCGCGACCGCATGACTGACAATTGTCACTAGTTGGGGAGTTCCGATAGATTGTCGACAAGGTAGTGTTTATTCAGTTCCCAAATTGAACAACCATGCATTTTGTGCAAATTTTTATCCTTCGTGCCTCAATGATAAGCCATCATCCAACTACCTACCATATGGTGACAGTTCCGTCTATACCTCATCAATCTCAGAACACCACGCCAGCTCGTGTAAGACGAGGTGTTGATCCAGGCATGAACAGTGAAACCTGGCAAGCAGCGATTGGGACGTCTTTGTATCTCAACAGTAGCTGTGTTCCCATCGGTGTAGAAAAGCGGTGGGTGTTTGAGATACCTTAGGATAGAGACGTACAGATCAGAAAGTCATTGCCCTACCGATTTGCGAAGATGCGGTGACCTAGCCTGTCAGCCGAGGTGGACTGGGATTTTCTCAAAGATGCTTGCACTAAGAGGAGATCAGACTTTTCGTTTAGTAAAGATAGCAGAATCTTGCACCGCGCTTCCGTATTGTACAGTATATAAACTCCTTTAATGTTACAATGGTACCTCTGTCGTCAGTCATGATGCCGAGCCAGGCTGGGAACTAGCAGGTCAACGCAGGCTGCCGAAAGCGAACATCCCCATTAGAACCAGCCGCGGCCTTCCTTTTTCCGTTTGTCGGTCTATGGGAGTGATGAGTATCGGGTATTCTCTTCAGCTGTAGCATCGTGTATATATAACGTACCCATGCTTGTTTGCAATCGCGATATGCCCTGCTCGAGCGTCAGCACCCTGCCCCGATTGCTCGATCCAAAGCAACACACTGGAAATACTCTCCACACATTTTCTTATCGCCTCCGTTTCTGAACAAGCATCTATAGCTCCTTTGTGCAGCCTCTTGGCATGGGTCGTAGAACTCGCTCTTGGATTTCCTACGCCTCGTCAGTGTCGCGATCGTTTACGGGTGGGTTTGTCGCTGACGTTTCGAACTTCCGGCGTTTGTCTTCGTTCCATGGTTGGGTATCGGTATCGCTTGACTTCGAAGGCTCCGTGGCCTCGGCTGTGTCTTTTGGTGAAGAGGACATGGCTGCGACGTTTGGGGGGGAACGATGGAGTCTTGGAAATCGCGGGATGGTTAAGATGATTCAAGCCAACAAAGTTAAGGCGGGGCCGAACGGTTCCTAAAGCGGCTAGTGGCAATCGTCAATCCGTTCAAAACGGATTCAGAGAGAGTTTACAAAACCCGAATCTAATAAATGCCAATTGTTCAACCATGTTCCAAGAAGTAATTACAGATCTAGCCGCCTCCAGTGTCGCAGTTACAGAAGACAATTAAATCAGCAAATATATCGTTGTGTATGCCTGGATGTTGTTTCACTGTCTCGTGATGTCATATTTATGGATCGCTTAGACTACCCTGAAGCCTACTCATTATTGAGCTGCTCACAGAGATCATTCCTCTTCCACGAATTTTACAAAAAGGTTAATGTCTAGGTTTCAAAAGACTGCAACGAAGACTGTATCGAACTATGAGCTTGAGAATAGATTTGGTTATGGATCAACAAGCCAAAGATCGTCGCGATACAGCTTAGTGAAGGAAATGTCCACCGCATTCTTAACAAGTACTCACAGTTTGGAGTAAAAAAGCGCTAGGCAGGCATCATCAAAGTCTTGCACACAAGAATTCGCAAACTCTGTTCTGCTTGCAAATTGAAGCAGGGATTTGCATTATATATACTCAAGGCTGTAGGCGCCGTTTGAAACGAGATCTACCAGAAGCCATCGTCACACCAGGCTTTCCCATTCCGTCTCGTGCTCTCTATGAGCCCGTCCCTCGCCTTTTGTATTTTCCTCGTCGTCTCTTGACTGCAGCATAGTCCCACGTCGAATTCTTTTAGATCATTGTCACCCATGGTCCCCAATGCAGCTAAACCGAGATACGAGTGGTACATATCCGGAGGCCCTCCAACGGACTTGGAGAAGCCGCCAATGCGATGCTGTGTGATATCAAGAAGATATCGTCGCGAAGGAATGACGTTGATGATGTTAGAATTCCCTAGCATCTGGAGGATGAGTAAGTCCTGTGCTCTGTTCAAGGAGACATGGGAAACTTACTGCAAGCGTACCGCCAACCCACCAACAGTAGCACGTATCGGCCTTCTTGTTCCATCGACCGTTGAATCCGATGTGGCCAAGATCGAGGTCACCGGCCTTTGACTCGAGAAAGTTTTCCTCAACTTCATCCTCTTCCTCTGCCTTGGCGAGGTAGGCGAAGGGGCGGGAGGCGAGAAAGTGTAGGAGTCCATCACGATTCGGGACGCCCCGTTTCAGTGCCTCTTCGGGAGGATGCGGTGTTGTCGAGTCTAGTGGCCTGTCTAAAAGTGACAGCGCACCTATCGCGCAGTATGCATATCCAGCTAGACAGGTGAGTTATGCGAGTATACAATGAGTCAAGGGACCATACCATGGGATTCGTGCTGCGACGATTCTGCCACTCCACCGTCATATGTCTAAGAGGTGTTAGTGAGACGATATCGCTCAAGTAAGTATAACGTACCTGGCCTCTATTGATGTGAGCAATCATTTCATCAATGTTCAAATCCTCCACCCAGCCCTCATCGCCCTCCTTCACATCTCCTCTCAACATCCATCGAATACAGCTCGCTAGATAGCTGTGTCTCATATCTCTGCCACCCAAAATCTTTCCATCCCATAAAACTTGCCCGAAACTCCCATCCTTTCTCTGAAGTTTATTCAGCCACTTCAACAACCGGACTCTGTCCACCCCGCTGAAAGCCGATCTCGCCTCATCCTCACCATCGGCCGCCAGACCCAACAGTACAAGCGCAAAAAAGGTAGCTGCGATATTTGCTGTGCCCTTGTATGCTTCTTGAGCTGGTAATGCGTGCGTTGAACTTCCACAAAAGCCACCTTCTGGATGCTGCAGACTGAGAACCCACCGACGGATAGCACCACGTTCAGTATGGGTGAGCGGAACAGAGAGAAGGTCAAGCGCCGAAATAATGAAGCAAGCGAAAGTAAGGCGAGTCGAGTCGTAGGCTGTATAAGGGGATGGGAGGTATGTTTTATGACAGCGCTGCCAATATTTGATGTGCTGTTGCTTATCCAGCAAGGGATCACCCGTTTCCGACATTTCAGAAAAATAGACAACCGATTTTAGCAGTCGTATGTTTTCCCGGTGTGCACAGCGAATGTATTAGTTGAAACTGCTCAAAGTGAATGCACCGCTCGGTATGGTGCATGCATGTCCGAGTCCTACCAACAAAGCTCACAGCTCGAGTAAGAATGTGGGGTCAAATCCGAACAAGGTCATTGAGGTTTCAGCCACAAGCACTGCCACAGCAAATGCTGTCCGCGACGCCATGAGGCGCTCCTGCAATCGGGTCCAATTCGCTAGCCGCGATTAGCGGCCCGCAATGCCCGGGGCATGCATCATGCGCGGGTGACGCATGGCATAACCCCTGGCTTGCTGCTAGTTTTCACAACCTAACAGCTGTTCAGCGTGACCTGGAAGTTGATCAAGTGCTAGTACGCCTTCCAGCTGGGTCTTTTGTTTTCCATTCCTTTAAACACAAGATCACTTCTTTTTGGCCTCTTGAGCCCCTCCTTTTCTGCTGCCAGTTTCCCCTTCTTTTGCGACTGGCGAAAGCCTCATCCTGCGACGCTCGCGATACGGACGAGCCAAGTACATCGAGACACCATCCCTAGAGGGAGCCAAACGCAACCATGGCGCTCATATCTGCCAAAACGATCATAACATCCGTCTCCCTTTTCCATCTTACCCTCGCATACTTCTTCATCACCAATCCAAGCTCCATCAATGAGCAAGCGCTGGTCTTCATGCTGGGAGAAAGCATGGGAATGGTGAGTCTCCCTCACAACATGGCTGCTGGTCGCAACGTCTCCGAAGCCTGGTTAAGCTGACTCGACTCATGATGAAGCCTCTAGCAAGAGGGTTTGAACTGCAAAGTCCTCCACTCGCATTCCTCGCCGCTGTCCTCGTCTTCGTCGGCTTTAGTGATCTGGTATCCCTATCCATGCCCGATGAAGTCTGCCTGATCTTCCACTGGGGTACACAAGGTTGGCATCCCATGCCCGAGTTCTACTCATGATCGACGCTAATTGCCATACAGCTCCCCTGCGATCGTTCCTCTCCCTCGGTTTTGTCGTCTACATATTCCTGTTTGGCCCATCATCTCCCATGTACGACAAGTCCGCTCGCAGCCACCTGTCGCATCCGAGCTCGTATAACCCATCATATCGCCCTGCTGGCTGGGGCGGCGACATGCTAAAGAACCGCCTATTCTTCACATTCATCTTTATTGAAACAATGACATGGTTCTGGGTTTGGATCACGTTACGCGAAGAGCGAGAGGCGATACTGAGCAAGAAGTCTCGAAGACGAAGCCACTCGCACTCTTTCTAGGAGATCGGCTGTTTTCACGAATATTTAGTATCACGGAGCAATTGTTGGAAGGTGTTCTTGGGACGAGGCAACGAAACGCTCGAAAGAACTAGATACTCAAAATTATTTGCGTGACTCGCGCAAGGGCCATGGAGCTTGCAGAAAGACCGAACAAGTTAAGAAACAAAGTGAATGGCTGACAGATTCTCATCTAAAACAAGTTACTAAGACAAGCAAGGCTGGCTGATTTGTAAACGCATAAATAATAGTCTGTTAAGCTCTATCGTTCCATGATCGTATATAACAAAAAGAGGTATCCATAAGGGGCTATGCACCATTCGATGTTTTAACGAATGATGCCAAAGCTGAAGAATCAGAGAGACGAATAAAAACAGAACAGAAACAGCATTGTACCGCAGAGCTTTTGGACCCTGTAATGAAGCGATTCCACCACTGTCGTCCAGGAAATTATCTAGTATAATTCGTCAAGTCGTTGAACTGCTTTCTAAAGGAGAATTTTCATCAAGTCGCAGGTGCCTTCCCTGCAGTGGTCGTGGACGGGCCTTCTGACTTGTTTTGAATGATGGTCGGCGCTGGTTCTAGGCTCGGCTGAGGCTCATTCTCCTCAAAGATCTGCTCCTCGATCCGCTCCCCCGGTCCACCTATTACCGGACTAAAAACATCAACTTCTTCGACATCGTCGTCGTCTTCCGACCCCTCGTCTTCTTCTTGAATCGTGATTTCTCCAGATCGGCGTCCCAGGCCAGAGGCACTAGCGCTGCGGGAATGCGAACCGGAGCCACTGTTGCGTTGGCTTTGAGAGGGCCCACCAAAATTGTTTAGCGTCGGGCCCTTGAACAAATTCCGTTTCCGCTTGGCGAACATGATGCCTGATGCAAAAGGGTTAGGCGAACCTGGAGCTTGTGGGGGACCTTCGGATGGCATGCCTTCATTGAACATATTCAGAGTCGGCGGAGTCGCTCGCACGAGACGAATATTGGATGGGAAGGCATGCGACGTGGGTGTTGCTGGAAGCACCTTGACTGAGTGGTGTGGTGAATGCCCTCGCTGAAGAGGTGTCTTGGACATCGAAGTGGAGAACGAAGCAGCGGAGCTCGTAGACGACGCCTTAGAATGCGAGTGATGGTGATGATGGATGGATCGAACAGAGGATACCGAGGATGATGTCGACTTTCGGCCCCGAAGTCCAGCTGACGACCGCCTGACAGTCGATCTCGGCGTAAGAGGAGAAGGGGACAATGACTGTCGTTTGTACGATGTTGCGATCCGAGGTGGCGGAATTGTTGGTGACGCTAGACTTCCCGATGCCGTTCGCTGGGTACTGCTCCCAGCCTGATAGGTCTTCTGGCCGTTAGCCACGACTCCCTTCGGCAGTGAAGCAGTTGGTTGTGTTCCTGGTGAGGTAGAGTTAGGATATTTGCTTGTTTGTGGTCGCGAACTCCCATCTTTACTGCTGGCTGTGCTCCCCTCCTTCTTGTGTAGGTCGGGGGTGCTCTGGCTGGTTCGCCTGGCGTGGCCACGTCTCCTCCTTGTCGCACTTTCGACAAGCCAATGTGTCATATTCTTCCAGTGGGATATCAGCGGTTGACTAGGTCTCCTTTTTGGCCTCTCATGGCCGTTATGCTGATGATGCTCGTCACTAGCATTCGAAGCCAGTGCGTCCGAAGTCGTGACAAGGTGAAGAGTTGAGCCTCGAGACCGAGCACTGCGTATTAAACCCTCCTTAGGTGGTGGAATAGGCCTGCGCTGGCGAGATGTTGACACGGACCTTATCGAGTCTTTGTCAACAGGTGGCGGAGGATGATCGCCATCTTCGTTCATTCCTCCGGAGTCCCTACCAACCTCTGGAAGCTGTGGAAGGTCTGTCACCACATAGTCAACGTAATGAGCGCTTCGTCGCTCGCTCCTCCCCCTGTTTCGGGAGTTTGACGGTTCAAGTCTCAGATGTCGTCCGGTGCCGTTCGCCTCGTCAACTTCGTGTAGGATTGGAGCCATTCTTTCTAGCCGACTAGATGCCGCGGATAGTCTTCGAATGCTGCGGCTGTCGATCTCCCTTTCTCTTCTCTTCTTCTCCCTGCGCTGCATCTTGCGTTGTTCCTTTTCTAATAACAGAGCCCACCAGCCAGCCAAAGCATCGCACTTCTGTGCCAACACGCTTTCAATAACTCCGTCAATATTGACACCAGAACTTCGCATCCTCTGTAAGCAATCCTTCTCCAAGGGCGTCGAGAAAGGGGGCGGTTGCTGGACATCTAGAATGGCTCTCTGTGTCGGGGCATGTTCAGCCAAAAATGAATTCGAAAGAATCTCGGGCAGCGATGGACGTAACAATGGCCTTTTCGATAATAATGCCTTGATTAAAGGAATAGCGTCGGGGGGCATATTATCGGGAAACTTGGGATCCTCGCTCAGAATCTTGGTCCGGGTAATATTATCGTCATCGTCATCAAAGGGAAGTTCACCACACAGCAGGGCATAGAGGATGATGCCTAAACTCCAAACATCAACCTTTTCACCAGCGTACTTTTCGCCTTTGAGCATCTCGGGTGCAGAATAGCAGATGGTGCCGCAAAATGTTTGTAGGTGGTTCGTCCTCCCCTCGTACTCTCTTGTGAAACCGAAGTCGACCAGTTTGACGTTTTCGTGCTTGTCGAAGAGGATGTTCTCAAGCTTGAGGTCTCGATGGACACATGACTGATTGTGAACATAGCTAACTGCGCCAACGAGCTGTGTGAAGATCTTTTGCACTTTCGAAACAGGGAGTGGACCGTGCTCGAGCAGGTGGTTGTAGAGTTCATCGCCTTGTGGAAGTTAGTAGGTTAGCCAAAGAAGAGGCGAGCAAATACTTACCAGAACAGTACTCCAGAACCATCCAGACCATGTTTTCAGTGACAATAACTTCGTATAATCTTGCTATATGTGGATGTATGAACTGCCGGTGATGGTGGATTTCTCGTGCAAGGTTCGAGTCGCCCTTGTTGGCAGACTTGAGAACGACCTTGTTCAGGTTAGCCATTGTTGAGGATAAGCCGGCATTGTGCTAGACTTGAATTACCTTGGAGCCATTGGTCAGTTTATGCGACGCCAGGTAGACTTTTCCGAAAGATCCCTTCCCGATCAGTCTCCCAAGAGCGTAGTTGCCAACAGATTTGAGGTCATGGCTCGCGAATTCGCTACGAGCAAAGATTAGCAGGTCGGCATTTGGAAAGGTAAGGGATCGTACTCGAGAAGCTCCTGATACGAGCGAGCAAGCTATTGCGTGTTAGGTTGTATGTTGAGGACGCGGCAGGGTTCGCCCAATAGACCTACCTTCGCCTTGCGCACAAGCTCGGCTTGTCCTTTCAGGGCCTGCATCCCTCCGCGCCGGATGCCGCCTGGCCACGCCGCGAGGAGGGAGGCCGAGTATGGGTCGTGTACGTTCGGTGAGGAACACGAAGCGGTCGGTCTATGTCGAGCGGTAGCGGAAGATTGACGGGAAGGAGTCCCGTTGGCGGTAGCGTATCAATCGAGAACTGTGGTGGCACATGCAGGATGACCGAAGCTGCGAATTAAATATGGTAAGGACAGACTCGTAAGGGGATCAATAGCCGTATTCTGAGGAGGTCATCAAGGATCGCGTATTATTAAAGTCGCTGTGTTCAATGAGGTCGTGATAAACGTTTCGTTTCGTTTCGTTCGCTGCTCAATCATTTGGTTGCGGTGAGACACGGGGACGGCCAACGGAGTCAAATCAATTCGCAAGTCGTCAAACAATGCACCGCCGCGACGACGGAGAGAGGTTCCAGGATGTAGTCGACGGAATAGCACGAGAAATAAACATAAACAAGCGGAAAGAAGGGGAAGAAGAGACTCTTGCAGGTGAGGTGATGTGACAACTGTTGTTGTACGGAGCAAGTTAAGGTTTGGGGAAATATTTTGGGAGCTGGAGATTGGATGTCGGTTGGAGCAGGGGTACTTGTGACGCCAGCATCAGTTCACCAGCCAGCAAGTACCTTGCCCAGACGTCAACCTGAGTTAGCGGCCCCCAAATTGCTGGATTCAAGGGCGGGCAAGGAAAATCACGACTATCGGTGCAACGCCAAAATGAAGATCATTATTTTGGCCTCTTCAGTCCTATATCCGTATAATCGAATGATTCATCGTGATCTCAGACACAAGAATTATCCGCACGATGCGACATACTTCTCGTCCAACGGTCAACTCCTTGAAGCGGATAGCTACGACCTTGGACCAGGGGGATAAGCATGAACAGGGGATTTCCATTCGTCTGACGATGGGATTGAGGCCCTTTAATCAAAACATGCAGGGGATGTCACCGCGTCACGTAATTGGGTGCTTTTACAATGCGAGCATGTTTCTTTGCCTTCGAACACTTGAAACAATCCCTTCAAGAATAGCGGGTTGTTGTCGGTTTAATAGTGACATGATCCCCAACCAACCATCGATTGTAACGAAGAAGCTTGTATCACCTGATTCATGTTTCTGGATTAACATCGATTCTGTCCTCATACTCCGGAATTACGGTCGACATAACGAATAGCGGATCATCTCAATAGTCCATCCTCTCACAGTTCGTGGCTGTCTGTCAAGTCACGTTTTTCACTGACTAAAGCTGCGCGGGATTAATTGCTTCCCTCTCGGTGTATGTCTCAGACCTCAAGGTAGGGATAACTGACGTCGATGACAGCCCTTGACATATCAATATAGTACTGCATCTACGTATATCAGTGACATGACATGGCCGAGACCCGGGTATCGCTAGTAACAATCCGACGGACGAAGCTAGATAGGCGATCATGCTAGTCCCCGTGCGGCAAGACTGGGCTGTTCACCAGGCAGTGACAACTTCGGAGCCATTTACCTTAGCAATGGCACGATGACGTTTGGCATAAACTACCGGTCACTTGGCTACGTATGAATCTGTGTCCCTTCTTCTTGACCAAGTCAGCAGGACGCAGATTTAACTCATATGAAGCGTGCCGAAAGACCTGTAGCGGATGCACACCAACGGGCCACGGGAACGCCTCCAGTCCATGGCGGAACGCCTCTTAAAGTTTTGAGCATTGAGAGAACATGACAAACCCATCATTGGATAGCAGATAACTCCGACTGGCCATTTGTAATGTTCGCATAGGATCGGAGTGGCTCCTCAGTTGCCGCCCCTCCTCTGAGTTTTGGCCGTAGAAAAGTCGTTTGGCCGATGGAACTCAAATCAAGACTGGTATGCAAAAGACGATCGAAAATAGGGTTATGGACAAAGGCACCCCACACCAACCAACTGTCAGAGACCACAAGCGCATCGTCGCAATAAGGTTTCCTGGGCTTTCGATTTTGGCGCAGCCATCATGCGACCGCGGGTGCCTGCGCCAGTAGCGCCTATCCACGACTTGGGTTTAAGGTTTCTGAAGCTATCCAGACTCGGCCAGACAGCTTCAATAAAGCTTAGTCTCTCATCCTCGCGACTCATCAGAGGCTACCGCTGGAATGCAGACTATCAAAACCAAGGAATTCAGAATGCCTGTCCACTGTCGACCCCATTGGTGACATTGTATCTCATACTGCGACGCGTGGTTTTTTATGTTTCCTTGATTGAGGCTCAAGCGCACCCAAAAAGGGTATAATCCGAATGCCTTCCCGTTGGCAAACTCAGTTTATCAGGGCGTTGTTCCTGGCTAAAATTTGCTCTGAGGGTTATATTTGAGACGATCATGTCCCGATCAGTTCTATCCCAGCAGTCATCTCAAACCCCAATACTATTGTCTCATGGGTGTTGAACAAGGCCTTGCCAATATTATTCCCTTGTTCCACCTCATCCACTACTTGTACATCCAAGATGGTCAACCAGACGAATAGCTTCCTCAGCCTGTTGGTTCTAGCAGCCTTGGTCGAGGGATACTGGCGCATGTCGTGTAGTATCATACAGACTGGCCGAGTTGATCCCATCATTGCCCCTGGAACCTTCTCAGCACACGTCCACAAGGTCTCTGGGGCCAGCAACATCAACATTGACTCCACCTTTGACAGCCTTCAGGCCTCAAGGTGCACTTCCTGCGAGGTTCAGGACGACAAATCGGCCTACTGGACACCCCAGCTCTTCTACCAGCACGCGAATGGGAGCTTCCAGATGGTCCCTAACGGCGGGACGGTGATATACTATCTCGGGCGTGGAGTGAACAAGACAAATATCGAGCCATTCCCTCCCGGATTCAAGATGCTATCTGGAGACAATTTTGCTCGGTCTTATGATTCGAAGACAAAAACATACAGTAATTCAAGATACTCGGGCCGCCCAGTTGCCGATCGAGTCAGTTTCGCATGCCTGGATAGCTCAGGGCCTTCAAAGGAGCGTAACTATATGTGGAAGACAGATTGCGACAACGGCATGCGAGCACAGATCCATTTCCAATCATGTTGGAATGGACAGGATTACCAGTCTGATCAAAGCCACGTCGCCTACATGTCCTCAATAGACAATGGAATCTGCCCCCCGAGCCATCCACGCCAGCTCCCTCATCTGTTCTTCGAGGTCATCTATGGAGTTAACAACATCGACAAAAGCAAAGGTGGCCGATTCGTCTTTGCCAATGGAGACACTACTGGCTATGCGTTTCACGGCGACTTCCTAAACGGCTGGAATCCGACTGTTCTTGCGACTGCTATCAAGAAATGCATCAACAATGATAGCATCGGAGGAGCAATTTCTAAATGTCCCATCCTGGCCGCTTCACAAACACCATACTTTAGCGACAATTGTCCAGAGATGGCACCCCTGATTGATGAACCCATTCGAGGCATGCTTGATGCTCTTCCTGGGTGCAATAAACCCTTTGGTGGCCCTGGCAGAGCGACACCGCCAGTATGCGACGCCAAGCCTGCCATCAACAACCTTGGAGACGCTGGCGTCGGATCTATCTTTGATCCTGCTATCGGGGATAAGGTTGGCTCCTGGTCTTATGTTGGCTGCGCTCCTGAAGGCAGTCGCAGCAGAACATTGAACAAGTTTGCTGTGGCATCAAATAATATGTCTATCGAGTATTGCATATCGACCTGCAAAGCAAAAGGCTATCCACTTGCTGGAATGGAGAACGGCCGGGAGTGTTATTGCGCGGGATCGCTCACATCAGGGGCCTCATACACCAAGGCTTCAGTATGCACGTCATCAAGAAAGATGAGTTGTGTAGGAAACACAACACAGTATTGTGGAGGACCCGACTTTCTCACAGTATGGAATGATACCTCATACACACCACCCGCAGAGCTCGTTGTCGGTCAGACTCAAATCTCAAAAGGCATGGCTACATATTATGGATGCTACGCTGAGGGCAACACTGGTAGAGCACTCTCGTCTGACAGCACGGCGGACACGACTGGCATGACAAACGAAAAGTGCGTTGCGTTCTGTCAGGCTGGCGGCTATAAATATGCCGGCACGGAATACTCCCAAGAATGCTACTGTGGCAACGATATCGTCAACGGAGGCTCCAACATAACCGATATATTTCAGTGTTCGATGCAGTGCAAGGGGAACATCTTCAGCTACTGTGGTGCAGGCAATCGATTGAGTGTGTGGAAGATCAAGCAACCCGATCAACCAACAGGACCCATCACGGCACTCGATGGTGCTGCCGTATGGAAAGGCTGCTACACGGATGGAGGATCAGGGGGGCGGACACTTCCCAGTGCCACCTTTACAGGCTCTGCCGTCTCTCTCGATACCTGCTTTTCGTTCTGCAGCAAACTCAACTACCCCCTATTTGGAATGGAATATGGACGAGAATGTTACTGCGGCTACTCACCCAAGACGCAGGCCACTGTTGCACCAGATGGCGACTGCAGAATGCCATGTGCGGGAAACTCGTCCCAGAAGTGTGGTGCCGGTAATCGCATATCCATTTGGAACAACACACTTTATACTCCCACTGTCAACCTCGAGGCTCTCAACACCCCACCAAAATACCTTGGTTGCTATACGGAAGGGAAAGGCGCCCGCGCATTGGGAGGTGCCAAGACCACAAATAAGAAGATGACTCTCAGTGTCTGCTCAAACTTTTGTTCCAGCAAAGGATTCGCTTACTTGGGGCTCGAGAACGGAGAGGACTGTTACTGCAGTGGGAAGGGCCCTTCTAATGGTAGTGTTGAAGCTCCAGCATCGCAGTGTAATGTTGTCTGCAAGGGAAATAAGTCCCAGAAGTGCGGTGCAAGTAAGAGGTTGAATGTCTACCGTCTCGCCAGAGTCTCGAAGACTAAAACAAGAAAAAGGTCTTCCGTGAGAAGACAGATACAGGAAGAGAGATGAGCCCCTTGAAGGGGATATGAATATTTTATTTAATGTACTTACATGACCATGTTACACGATTCATACAATCTCTTTATTAACTCTATTCTCAACTCCTGGAGGAACCAGTATGGTCATCTCGTGGAATTGCGTGATATTGTTAGCATAATTCTCAGCAGCATACGGAATACCAAGTAAAGTCGTCGCTACCGCTTGCACAATTCGTTGTGTCTGATATGTTGGTCTTGCGACGTTTCGTCGATGTATCGAACGAGGCTGATCAGCCAAAGGAAGTATCAAACATGAGATTCTAATAATCTCCATTCATACACGAGAAAATAGTTATTTAGGCATTATGCATGCGAGAATAGCTGTCATAAAATGAAGCTTGATCGCGATCACTTTGTTCTTTGCGGAGTGTAAGAATGGCCAATGGCCAGTGATCTCGCCAGCCGATGAACAGAACAGTATAAGAGAAGAAGAAACATAAAATAGGTCCTGCTATGATCAGTATAGTAGGCTTCTATCGTCCATCAGGAGCGTCTGTTTGCCAACCGAGTTGAAGATGCTGACTAGAAGACGACAACAGCAATCCAATCCTGAGGGATCCAAACCCATGCCAAAAGATGTGCCAAATAGACAGAGAATAGACCCAAGGCTACATATGCCTGAAATGACCAAACGAAGGTACGATCCAAAGTCAACGCCCAAAATGATAACATCACCCCAAGACCATGAGGCCAAGTTTGTATGCCCAAGTCAATAAGATGGGCCAAGACTGGGATTGCAGTTCAGAGACTGACTTAGACCAAAGACGACCCAATGTCTTACAATAGGAAAACGCAAATTAGAACATCTTTCAACTGTGCAAGAATCCGTGACAACATCAAGGGGTGTACACTCGTCGGATATTGAAGGAGGAGGGGTCGAACACAGAAGAGACTCTCTGCTACATGTCTCCATAGAAGTCAACGCATTACAGGATATTCGCCTTGGATAGATATACTCAGCGAAAGAGACAAAAGATTGAGGTCTCTGATTGATTAAGTTATAGCTAGATCAGACTATACCACTAGAATCGAGGATTAGACCAACGTAAAAGTCAAACAGTATAACAATGAGGAAACAACAAGGGGAAGGAGTTTAATATGACATGAGTGTCTACAGAATGGCCCACTGACCGGGAGCAGAATATTGGCTGGACATTGTTCAAAAGCTAGCACCTTGATGACAGTTTGAACCATCGTCAAAGTGGCGTCTCACGTCACTGCATTCGAAAAAATGAATCTTAAAACTACTTTCACTCTCTAGTCACACTGGATTTCGATGAGCCAGTGAGTGGATGTGGCTTGAGTTTGATGGCGAGGGGGACTTAATTATGATGTGGGTAGTCGTCCCAAAGAGACCCAAGAGGTTTCTATTAGTGCCGAAGTGGTGGGCAATTATTCTGTCCTGCTTTCCCATGCCTTAAATACACATCCCAACCATCCATAGCGCTGTCTTCATGCATAATCTCAAGCAACGACGAAGCTCCCGGCCCCATTCATGCCCCGTCAGATCAGCCCCTGTTCCTCCAACGCGTGTTTCAAAGCGGCCATCTTGTTCAGCAAGAGAATGAAGCTATCGAGCTGATCGCGCATTGTTGCGAGTCGTTGACGTTGTTGTGGGTGAAATTCGTCGAACTTCCAGATGATGTTCTTGAGTGATGCCAGGGCTTGAGCGTCATCGCCAGTGTAGCAAGAGATATGGCTCAGAAACTGGGCATAACTGGACCGCATTTCCTGAGCATGTTTGACGTCGGCGTCGGTGATGGATGCGACAGTGTTCTTGAGGTTGTTTCGTATAAGACGGAACGAGTGAATATGCTGCTGGGCCTGATTGAAGTACGACTCGGAGCCGGATACACCGTGAAGGTGCATGGTCATCACCTCAAGCTCGTCAATGTTTTGATCTAAGGAGTCGAAGAGCTGTTTGATATCCAGCGCCTCATCGAGTTGGCTCTGTTGGGCTCGGCGGTTGTGCTCTGTCATCTCAAACACAGCAAGCGCGGCTTCGTGGAGAGAAGGAGAGATTCGCAGTGCGTTGGCAGAAGACATGATTGTTGTGTACAGCTAGACGTCTCGAGTTCCTTGCCAGGTTAGTAGATTCTCCCGTTCGCAATGAGAAGAAGCTTACTTCTGAGGAGAGTGAAAGTGATTTGAGAGATTGAAATGTGAGTAGAGAAAAATGTTGAAGGAAGAATAAGTTACGTCACAAGACGGGACCTCGTGTAACCGGCTTGACACTGCACACAACTGCCACCAGGCACCTAGCCCTATCGGCCTCAATTACTTTCCAAACTGATCTATTGACTGAACGAAGGATTTTTGTTTTTTCCTCCCATATCATGCATGGACTGGGCTCAGGATCATGTATCCCGAGTCTGTACAAGGCCAATTTATGAACATGGTGAGGATAATCTCAATAACCTAACACATGGTTGCCCCAAACGCAGCAATTTTAGAACAATCTTGACATCAGAGTCTGGAACTTGAATACCGTCTCAATTTAGATGTCGGATCTTTGAACATCTAAGAAAAGAAGGGGGGAGGCCCGCTTTCATGGTATCAGAGCAGCCAGCAGGACTTCTAGGACAGGAAGGACTTTGATGGCTGGCCCAACCACTATAGCCTCATCCATTGCGACGACCTGTCTCGTTTTAATGTCAAACAACATTTATAAGTCTATGCAGATAAGAAAGCTCAGATAATGTGAATTATATGTAAGCGAAGTGCATTGCAAAAGGCCTATTCCTATGGTTCACATGACATGAACACCCTTAATGTACTTGCAGTCTGCCTCATCTTTCAGAAATGTTCTCCGTCATGCAAGCGTGTTAACAGAAGTTCGAAATCACATGCCCTATGAATATCTGTGTATATCTTGAGAGATGACCAGTCAACATCATGATAGCCATTATGCTGTCCTATTTGCGCAGTATGTCGACTTTGTTGTTTCGATAAATATCGAACCTGGCATTGTGGTTTTGAAATGACTCGCTACACTGCCACAAATACTATTGCATCGGTTTCTTAGTCAAGGGTAACTCTCAAATGTCGAGCTATGTTGCTTCAGAACATATATATGGAACTTTGAACAATAACCAGACACATGTGTAAACAAAGCCTTAGAGCACCTTTGTGCTCGAGAACTCTCAGACAGAGTAATAAGTTATCATGGTTCAAGTAGCAATTCAGCGAATTGACTCCACAAGCTTGAGATGCTGTAGACATTCACCCATGGAAAACAGATTGCGAAACAAATATCTGATTTAAGGGGCAGCCGATGACCATAGCATCAGTACACGCTTTATAGAAACAACTGACATGACACACAGCCGCTTGAGTGATGTCGGGTCCAGGTACTGTTCGTAGTCGAGAGTGCGCAATCGTTGATAACACGGCAGGCGAGCCTCGTATCCAAGCTGCCCGAGCAATTCTCTTGAATGTGATATTTCATACAAAGAACAGGGAACCAGTCATTGGAAAATACCACGATGAGTAGCTTGCTGATACACCTCCTCGCTACAGGAGTCAAAAGAACTCCAGTAAGGTGATCATGGCAACTCGTTAAACTTTATCATCAGTTTGATGATATCTTATACCCGGCATAATGTCGAGTATGTAACTTAGCTGGATGTACATCTAATGTCCCATCAAGGCCGACAATCTACCATTATGGCTTGCCACTCATATGCATGATCTGGTTGTTGACTTTCAATGAGAACGCTGTCGCAACCGCACTTCGCATCTCAACATTGGCTTTGATTAGTTTCGAGCCCTGTATTCCGAAGTCGATCCAGGAAATGATACAACCTTCCTTCCTATTACTAAAAGTTGTAGATATAAGAAAATGCCAAGGTACTTGTCTATTGCAGTATGTCTATTCACGATTGCCGAGCTCATAACGCGGGATTGCTGCGTATTAATGCACCAGTAGTTAAAAACAATATGCATGCCTGCTATCTTCCGTCTTCGTTGAGTATCAGTAATAACATGAACTGGAGACTATATGATCGTTGTAGTAGTGTAAGTAGCCAGTGTTAAGGGATGGAATCTTAGACGAGCATACTTGGCTGGTTCTTCTTGTCTAACGGATACGGATAGACTGAGCTTTGTTCTGATACATTTCAACAGGTGTGTTACCCACCTCTCTCGAAGAGATCATTTAAACATGTCTGTGTAAGAATCACTTATCCTACTGCGGCTGTATATGTCTATGTAGCGAACTCTGTGGATCAGCAGTGAAAAGGCACCCCGTTGCTATGTAATGAACGGGTTTGTATCATATAGTCATGAGCTTCTTGCCTATACGCCGGGGCACCATGTGGACTGTTTATTCGAACTACTCTTTTGACAAAGGCATGTTGCCAAGAGAGCTTGACTAGCATACTTGAGCTTGAAAGGCCGAACGGTATATTACTCACCCATGGACTGCGTATTCGTGACATGTTCTAAGAGCGCTCCTGTATTACTCTAAAGCTTTCCGCAAGCCCCCATTCAGTCTCTTTGAGTAACAAGTACGTATAGTGACGTCGGCGGTTGGGGGGCTTTCTATGATCTATAGCCTAGGCGCACTCGTCGCCAAGTCAGGACATTCACCCGGGCCATTGCCCAATTGTACTGGTTTGACATTATTGGCGGTGCGTTGAGAGAAATGCCATATGACTCTGGCGTAAGCACTGTTTCAGGAGTAATAGATCTGGAGATGGACTTTAGTGAGAATGTAGAGTGCGCTGCTTGAAGAAGAAGCATAAGCCAGATAAGACTTCTATACTCCAGCTCTCTGAATCATCTTATGAGATAAAAGACAACCGTGTTGTGACAATTGGCTCGAGAACATCGTAGCATAAGCTTCGTGCCAGTCCACGGTATCATCTCCAGGGGACTTGAGACCAGGAACAAGCCTGGCTGTGGACCAAGGCATGATTTGAGCAAGCAAAGCCTTGCATATTCAACGTAATGCCCAGAACATCCGACTCACCGACGCCGAGAACGTTGACATTTTGGCAGCCAAGCTGGCAATACGGCTCGTTCAGTCTTGGGGTAGTTTGGGGGGTTGGGGGATCTCCGGAGATGAGCCAGTAGCAAGGGGGAACTCAAACTCATGGCAACGATGCCCATTGGTCAATTTGCGGAGAAAGCGACATTGAATCCTACCCCGCAATTTAAATCAACGGCATCGTGGGGTAAAAGCGCGTGGTTTGGGAACGATACCGATCGGTGCCGGTGGATCTCACCTGAACTTTGCCAGAATATCCGATACAGTTATTCCACCAATAAAATGTCCACCATGAAAGACATCGAAAGATCAGGTATAATTAATATAAAGACGTGAGTATGGCATTGACAAAATGTTTCGCTATCAGCAACTCATTCCATAGTCAACATGTTGTTCAATAACCTTCTCTCGGCGGTCGCCGTGTCTGCTCTTGTGTCATCAGTCGTTGGCACCTCGTCACGCAACTCGGCGCTGCCAAAGAGACCTCATGTTGAAGCTGCCCCCTATGGCACAGGAAAAGCCTTTCCTGCTTCTCCCGCGCGATCTCGTAAGGACTTCTGTTATGTCATCGCGGGCAAGGGCAAGAATGTCGACGATGCTCCTCGCATTCTGAAAGCATTCAAGAAGTGCAACAAAGGAGGCACAATTGTTCTGGATCAAAAGTACAGCATTGCCTCGCCACTTGACTTGACCTGGCTCGCTCATGTCGATGTCATCATTACTGGAGAGGTCAACTTCAAGTCCGACCCGTACTACTGGGCAGACCACAGTTTCAAATATGACTTCCAGAACATGTCCTCGTTCTGGAAGATTGGTGGCAAGGACATCAATATTTATGGCGACCTGACAAAGGGGGCATCTCTGCTTGATGGTCATGGGCAAGCTTACTGGGAAGAGATGGCTGTCAACAAGACTGTAAGTCGTGATACATCCCTGAACTCCCCCATTTCCGGTAGATACTAATTGGTATAAAGCTACTGAGGCCAATTCTGTTGACGATTGAGGACGCACATGGTCTTACCATGTCAAACCTGCGAATGCGCAACCCACCCAACGTAAGTCCCACTTACATCGAGGGTGCATAGTCCCAAACTCACATAAATCAGTGGTTCAACATTATCATCAACAGCACCGATGTTTTGATCAGTGACTTGGATCTTGAAGCCAAGAGTTTGAATGGTGTCAAAATCGCCAACTCTGATGGTTGGGACACATATCGCTCCGACCGCATTGTTATCCAAGACTCCGTCATCAACAACACAGACGGTACGTTCTCACCTCTGCAGGTCATGTCCATATTCTCACAGCAACAGATTGTGTATCCTTCAAGCCAAACAGTACAAACGTGGTTGTTCAGAACCTCGTATGCAATGGCTCTCATGGTATCAGTGTTGGTTCCCTGGGCCAGTACAAGGGTGAGACCGACATCGTGGAGAATCTTTACATCTACAACATTTCCATGTCCAATGCCAGCGATGGTGCTCGAATCAAGGTCTGGCCCGGCGTTGAGACTGCTTTCCAGAGTCTGTTGAACGGCGGCGGTGGTCTCGGCCGTGTCAGAAACGTGACATACGATACGTTCTACCATGAGAATAACGACAACGCTATTACCATTACTCAGTGTTACGGCCAGAAGAACCAGACTCTATGCAACGAGTTCCCGGTAAGTTCACCTGACACAAATCAACTACCTGCACTGACAACTAATACTAGGCAAACTTGACTATTGAGGATATCACCATGAAGAACTTCTGGGGAACAGTTTCAACGAAATACGACCCACGAGCTGGATCTCTCGTTTGCAGTGCACCCGATGTAAGTGCCCAGTGCCGAAAACAAAGTGGACTTGACTGACATCATGAAAGCGTTGCAGTAACATTGTGGCTGAGGACATCAGAGTCCAGGTTCCAAGCAAGAAGCCACCGGTCTATGACTGCCAGAACATCGACACGAGCACATTGGATATTACATGCCGAGACCCAACCAGTACCAGGGACACAACGAATGGATAGACATACAAGGCTGATAGACCTATAGAGATTCGAGATCTAATATATCACACATGACCAAAGCCTTGCTCTCTTGACTGTATTCCATGTAAACGTATTATGGGCTCATTCATTGGCGTGCTGGCCATTGGGAACCCACAATTCACGGCGTTTAGATAAGCGTTTAGATAAGACATCGATCCTACGCTAATGTGGATCGAGTATAGTTGTGCTTACTATGTAGTATCGGTTGTTCTTTTGTATACTCAGCCCTACAAGGATGACGATGCCAGCAGAGTATATGGAGGATTGGAAGGCTCCTTCCTTCGTTCTTATATCAACGCGTGCATGCACGTCAGATAGTTTGTCTTGCTTGACAATTCGTTTCAATAAATCATGATGGAAGAACAGGAGGTTTCCCCTTATCGTGGCGCGCCATTCCCAAAGAATGGCGTCGAAACCATCCCCGTTCAAAGAACGGATGCCTCACATGTCGCACAAAACGTAAGAAGTGCGACGAGGTTAAACCGATATGCACAGCGTGTGAGAGGTCACAGCAAGATTGCCTCTGGCCAAACTTGGAAGAAAGCAAACAGCCAGACATGCAGCTCGGCAAGAACACAGCACAAGCTAGCAGTTCCATCCCACCACAAAACATCAGCCTTACAGCATATAGTGTTACCAACGTTCAATCAGCATTGAGAGCCGCAGCCACTTCATCCCCAAGAGCCGCTCCAGCATATGGAAATCTCGCCTATCTAAGCGACAACTCTCGGAGACTTTATCAGCACTACATAAACAACACAGCCGAGATGCTGACACGTGGACCGAGCCTGGATGGGAACCCGTTTATACAGTACTTGCTGCCGCTGGCGTCACATGATCCACTGGTTCTCAACTGTGTCCTGGCTATTGGAGGAGCTCACGTTGTCATTAATGATACGTCCTCAAGTCATGAAGCCGCTCGCGGCTTGGAGGTAGCTGCTCGTGGTCATTATGCCAACGTGCTATCTGGCATACAGAAACTTCTGTATTATCGAACTGGACAGACATTCCACGCCCCAGAAGCTGACACATCGCCGCCAACTCCTTCTCGGGTCCTGCTTATTCTTTTGCTCCTCTGCGTCTTCGATGTAAGTAAAGGTGGAACATTTTTCAATACGCAAATGTTAACAGGATAATGTCAGCACGTACAGGGCAGCTCCCGTAGCTCAATCTATCACCACCTCAAAGCCAGCAAAGAGTATATCACACTCCTCACAAGCGATCCCAACGCTTCTGATGAGTTGCGGAACTTGAGAGGCTTCATCCTGGAGCTATACGCATATCACACAATGAAGCTAGCAATTACACCTCGCGGCCTTGCATCAAATGAGTTTGTCGACATCGACCCTGCTGTACATTCGCTTGATGTCCTGAGTGGGTATAAATCTCGAGGATATCTGATTGGTTTTGGAAAGAAGTTATTCGAGTTGGTGCCAAAGGTCGCGAAACTTGTTGAGGACCGACGCAACGAAGAGCAGAAAAACCCTCACATGCCGACGGCCCTGACAAAGGAGTATGACTATATGCTGCAGAGATTGCACAGTGTTAATGAAGCCGACGATGACAGCAATGGTCTCCGGCCTTATAAAGAGCGTGCTGGTGCGACAATGATTTACCAGAACGCGCTGATTGTGTATCTCCAATCGGCCTTTCATCAGAACATGCTCGCCAACCCGGAACTGATATTTGAGATTGAAGAACGTATTGACCAGATGATGCCTAACTTCTACACTCTCTTTGTCAGTGAATCACCATACCGACGCATGCTTCTTTGGCCAGGCGTCATTATGGGTTTTTGTGCACACAGCGACAAGCACATTGCAGGTTTCCGGGCAGGGTTTAAAGCAAGGGCATCAGGGACGCCTGGTGCAGTAAAGACGGGAGCGCGAATTGTCGAGCTGTTGTGGAATGACACTGATCCGCGCGCTTTTGGCCCGAGAGGATTATCATACATCATGACCAAACATGGCATTAGCTGTAGTCTTTGTTAAGCTATGCGAGAAGAGTAAGGTAGGAATAAAGACGATTTTCTGTTATTCACTTACTCTCTTATACAAACCTATACTCAAGCTTGGGTACTTCCGCCTTTTCGTGATTGTTCTGGCAGATATTGTCTCTGAGGACTCCGTAAAAGGCGGCTCTCCCCTTAACGAGTGTCTTAAGGTCTGTCCGATCATATCGGCTAAGTGATTGAGTCGCAACTGTATGGCAACGGCTCGGTCAATTAGGTCCACTTGAAGCGACGCTAGGGACGGGCCGTGATCTAATATTTCCTGATCATTCTTTAAATCTTGCAGTCGCAACGATGGCGTGTTATCATGTTTGACCAGACGCTGAACTCCCTACAACGTGTCTAAAACTACAGACACGTTATATGTTCAATAAATCCTTCAAGCAATGCATGTTAGCCATCGAATTGATCGATAATTGACGATATGCTAAGTTGTCTTGATGTTCTTGCGCTTGTTTTGGCTCACGTCGCCATTATCACGATTACTCGCACTAAAAACCTGATTGGCGGAGTCATGCTAGGGAATAATTGGTTGCAAGTCCCATGTTACTCCACAAGCATGGAGGCCTGTTGCCTACAAGACCCCACTTTAGAAGGCAAAGCTGAACTTACCCTGCCCGATTACTTCCTTCCGAATCCTCCCATAATCTACGCTCCAGAGCGAACAGATATCTGTTACATCAGCAAAGATCCCGCCCGAGAGCTATTCATGTCATTTACTTATTCCTCTTGGTACTTTAATAACCTACACTGAAATATGGGGAAACTCCGTAGTTGGCTAAGAAGTCGATCATCGACTCCTGTCCCGCAACGAGAAACGGAGAGTGAATCTGCGCATCCCATTCTTCCACCATCGGCCAGGCAATCCAGCTCTCTCGAACAGTCTTCGACACCTTTATTTCCCGATGGTGTCGAAATTTTAGTAGACCCGCCTCATGCGGACGTCGACATCTATTTCGTTCATGGTTTGACAGGCAACCGCACCAGCACCTGGACGGCGCGTGGGCAACCTGCACCTTGGCCGAAGACGCTCCTTCCATCCGAGCTACCCAAAGCCTGCATACTCACGTATGGGTATGATGCATATGTAGTGTCAAAGTCGGCAGCGTCTTCCAATAGACTCATCGATCATGCCATGAATCTTCTTACCGATCTCACAAATGACCGACGGCGTCGTAACGCCTCGGGCCGTCCCCTCATCTTCGTCGTCCACAGTCTGGGCGGTCTTGTTTGCAAAGAAGCCATACTGCTATCGCGCAATAACCCGAATCGCTCCCGTCAAGACTTTTTCACGCACGTCAAGGGCGTTGTCTTCATGGGCACGCCCCACAAGGGCTCGTGGATGGCTGACTGGTCGGGGATACCTGCCAAAGCTCTGGGCCTGGTCAAGTCCACCAACCGATCACTTCTTGAGGTATTAGAAACGAACAATCAATATCTGGAGTCTATCCATGTCAGATTTCTATCTATGATGCGAGAGCAGCGTGAGGCGGGAAGGCAGCTCAAGGTCGCCTGTTTCTTCGAGGAACTACCTCTGTCTACGGTGGGTAAAGTCGTGTCAAAGGAATCAGCCACATTCGAGGGCTACGACTCGATTACTATCCATGCAAATCATGCAGACATGGTTAAGTTTAGGTCTGCGGAAGAGAACGGTTTCAAAAGGGTCGTCGGAGAACTCACAGCGTGGAAATCGGAGATTGGTAAGAGCAGCGGGTAAGCTTACTCACAAAACATTTTCGCTGAAGTGGCAATTCCAGGTTTGACTACAATCCAACCGGAGACCAGCGCTTGGACAGGTAATTGTTCTGTTGGGCGAAGGCATTTAACGACTAGTTAGTGTAACCAGACCGTTCATCACTCTGCTACCTTCTGACTCACGCATAAAAAGAGCCTAAGACGCATTATCTTCCATTTTCGAGAAACAGGAACTTCGTAGGACGCGGGGGAGTCATCGCTGAGCTTCAGAAGCTTCTATTTGCTCATCCTGGTGGTCAACGAGCCGCTCTTGTTGGTTTGGGTGGTGTAGGCAAGACGCAGATCGCCCTTCAGCTTGCACATCTTGCCAAGATTGACAGCCAAAGTCACCAGCAGTACTCCGTCATCTGGATGCCCGCACTGAGCATGGCAAGTTTTGAGCAGGCCTGTACTAGAATGATTAAAGCATTTAACATCGAGCATGCCGACAATGAGGACCCAAAAGAAACATTCAAGGACTTTCTCAGCGCGGAAGAGGCGGGAAAGTGGTTTCTTATCATTGATAATGCCGACGACATGAAGACTTTATATGGAACGACCCAGGAGCCAGGAGGAATTGCAGATTATATTCCAGATTGTGAGCAAGGTTATATTCTGTTTACAACACGGTCTCGTGAAGTGGCCGTCACCGTTGCGCAGACCAACATTCTTGAGCTATCTAACATGGATAAGAAGGATGCTAGAACCCTCCTGCAGAGTTCCTTGATACAGAGAGATCAAATGCAGGACACAGACTTGGCCGACAGACTGTTACACGAGCTCGCCTATCTACCGCTCGCAATCACGCAGGCATCAGCATATATGACAATTAACAGAATTTCAATCAAAGAGTATATGCGACTACTTCAGAACACTGACCAGGATATGGTGGAATTGCTCAGTGTTGGATTTCGTGACGGCACCCACTACGATGCTGCTCAAGGCGCGGTTATTACGACTTGGATTGTGTCCTTCAAACAGATCCGTGCCCTATGTGAGGAAGCTGCGACGCTACTTTCGTTCGCAGCATGCCTCGAACCGAAAGCGATACCCCGAGCCTTACTACCCCGTTTGGGCACTGAACAAAGCATGACACGCGCCATCGGCACACTTTGCGGGTATAGCTTTCTGAGTCAGCGGGAAGATGGCGACATGTTCGATATGCATAGCCTCCTACACCTGGCCACACGGAGATGGAACGAGGACGAGGGCCGTGAGGACGGAATACAACAGTTGGCATTGGCACGTATTGCTGAGGCATTTCCAACCGATGACTGGGAGAATCGTGAAGTGTGGCGGCAGGATCTACCGCATGCGCTCCGGGTCCTCACAAGTATGGATAGTGACGGGAGCGAAGATGTATGTAAGCTGAGATACTGGGTTGGCCGATGTCTGCATGTAGATGGAAAGGCAAGACAAGCAGTGGGCATACTAGGACATGTGGTTGCAGTTCAAGAGACGATGTTGGCAGAGAATCATCCATCACGACTAGCATCACAGCACGCACTGGCACAAGCATACCAAGCCAACGGACAGGTCGCAGAAGCAGCGAAGCTGCTTAAGCATGTAGTAGCAAGGAAGAGGGAAATAATGTCACCAAGTCACCCAAGTCGATTGGTGTCAGAGCAAAATCTTGAGTATTGTCGTGAAATTTTAGATGGCTCAAGCAGCTCATGTCCATAATGTCTTGCTCTACATGAACAGAGCTATATTTATAGGACCGTGTTGTAAAAACGCCATGCTATGGATCATTATGCTATAGTAGTGAATGTGTACTGGACTCTGAGGCAACAGTGGTTAGTGAGGAAATGCAGTCAATCTGATGCTGCGGTAGGAGGTACAGGAATGCATTGTCCTCAGTGAAATAAGCAGCCTTCAGCCTGTAGAGTAGCACTACTGTGGGTCGCCGGATGATGGCTTAAGCATCAGGATACACCAAGCACAGTAAAATCAACAATCACTATATACACATCATAAGCTTGGTCGGTGCGCTATAAATCGAAGAGAGTGTGCAGATAGACAACTGATTTTAGTCTTTACTATATACATTTCCGCATTACACTTTTCTACATCTTCCAAGCAAAATCACTTCTTCACCGATTCTGATCAGATTTATATAGGATTTTCACTTACCCTAGAGAAATACAGCTTATATAATCATAGATTCAGCCTACCCTAGACCTCCATCCCGGCCAAGATCGTCGTTTCTCGAGCAAAGGTAAGGGCGCAAAACGGACCGGTGTCTAAGCCTACCCTACACCCGCCCATACTATATACCAGACTTCTGCCTACCCTATGCCTACCCTGTACCTACCCTAGACCACCTATATAGACCTGCCTACCCTACACCGCACCAGAATCCGGGCCGAGACCCGTTCCCATGCCCGGGTAAACATCAGATTCCCCGGCCGCCCTTCACCTCCAGACAATTCTCTTCCTCAAATACAAGCACACCGACACCGCGCCTCTTAACAACTTTTTTACTTTTACCTACCCTGCGCCTCACCGTGGGCCCCTGCCCGGCCGGATTTCTCCCTCTCATATGTCCACCGACGATGTTCGAGTCGGACGCACGCCAGACCGGACTCGCGGGCCACTTTTGAATTCCCGCAAAATTCAATAGTATGGCAAAACAAAAAAATCGACTCACGGCCACCGGACCGCAAAACCATTTCGCACGCACGGGCAAGTACTGGCCTGGGGAGAAACCTGCCTACCCTGCACTCCCCGCATCTCGTTTCGACGACCTCAGACCCGTCAGTCAGAGAACCGACATCCAGATCGACCAAGTCTAAGCTGCCTACCCTGTACCTACCCTGCACCACCCTCGCTCCGTTCTACACGGGAGCCGACACCAGATTCGACCAAGACAAACCAGCCTACCCTAGACCGCATCCCTCACACACAACTCATGGCCGGCCCTCGAATCGATCCTCGAATCGACCAAGACCGAGCGGCCTACCCTGCACCGTCCAGCACACAGCCGCACACAGTCGTGCCAGACTCGAAGGAATCGAATTCCACCAAGTCCAACCCGGCTACCCTGCACCGCCCGTCCGGAGACGACATCTCGAAAAAAGCCCACAACCCCTACAAGTCTCCAGAAATCCGGAGAACCCATTGGGGAAATCGAGGCGAAGGACGGCTTACCCTCAGCAGATCGTAACAACAAGGCTACTCTACTGCTTACAGGACCGTTTCGCACAGCTAAGTCGTCTGCAAAGGATTTGACCCCGCTCGTGTTGAAATTACAATACGCGAAATACCACGACGCGCTTCGAGCGCCGTGGAAGAATCGCCTGCTAAGACGCTAAGCCGAAGCCTATTCTTGTCCATCTATACGTGCGGGTGGTATCACCGCGTTCTGGCATGGATTCTGACTTAGAGGCGTTCAGCCATTATCCAGCAGATGGTAGCTTCGCGGCACTGCCCGGTCGGACAGCCGCAAAAACCAATTATCTGAATGAGCGGTTCCTCTCGTACTAAGCTCAATTACCATTGCGGTGAGGTCATCAGTAGGGTAAAACTAACCTGTCTCACGACGGTCTAAACCCAGCTCACGTTCCCTATTAGTGGGTGAACAATCCAACGCTTACCG
>LBNR01000011.1:1852880-1894656 GCA_001262555.1 Fusarium nygamai | reverse complement strand
CGGCGACAGACCGGCTCGGTGAAGCGCAAGCTTATCCTTGCCCTGCAGATGCGCCGCCCACTTCATAAACTGCACCCACCGGGACTCCTGATCAACGCCGCCCGGCGCCTCGACCTTCCTCCTCCGTTCGGCAGCGGTCCTTTCGATCTCCTTCTCACAGCTTCTGACGAGCTTTAACAGCCCAGAATCGACACTAGTACTAACACTAACACCACCTGAGCCCTCTCCTGAGCTACTTCTGCTGCTCCTGCTGCTCCCACGGCTGCCGCAGCGGGTTCGCACCGGCTCGACAATCCAGTATCTTACGTGAGGCGCTTTACATAGTGTTTGAAGCATGACCGGCTCCCAATTACGCCACCGCGCATCCCTTTTACCCTCATTATCCTCATCCTCATTATCACCTTCCTCGTGATGCTTGGAGAGTATCTGATGCCTATCCCGATTAGATCGATCACGGGTTAGGTACCGGCAGCTCTTGCAGCTGAAACCTGCGTATGTCTCCAGCCCTGGGATCGGTGGTCCCCCATCGGCCGGCAGCTCTATGTCCTTGTCAGTCGGGTCTCGAAGCGCCAGTGGCTGCGAGCCGGATGGGGAGAAAGAGGCAGCGAATGCGATAACCTCCTGCAGTTGCCTCCCGGCTGTCTTGTGGCGGTTGCGGTAGTGATGCTCGACCTGATTTACATGAGGCCTGATAGCCACTGGGCAGAGGAGGCAGATAAGAATATCCAGCTCTTTGCATAGTTGGATGACTTGGCCTCCTCCTGCCTCGGTGTTATCATTGTGATGATGATCCATACTTGCTACTGGGATTAGGGACTGGCGGCATTGATTGATCGATGGAACTCATTAGATGGAGGGACATAGATAGATAAAAGGAGGTAAATAAAGAAGTAAATAAGTAAATAAGAATATATTGTTATTGATTGATAGTATAAACTCTAATTCTAACCTGCTTGCTTTTTGTCGTTGCTAGCGGTGATGTTGATCCTGGTTATTTCATTTTCCAACCCGGATCTGGGGTTACGTTGACCTTGGGGTTAAGCTTGGGGTTAGCTTGGGGCTCGCTCTTGACTGGGCCCTTTTTGGCTGGTGGTTTGCCGTGACCTGCGGTTAGCGGTGAATGGCCCGAGCGCCCAACGTTTTGGACGAATCAGCTTACATCAGAATTAACCCCAACCCCACCCGCCATTGTGGTTCACGGCGAAACGCAGCCGGACTGGCGACCAGGTGCTAGTTACCACGGGTTCACGTCCCTAACTGCCTCTCCCTATCTTATACCCTCTAATTCTCTTACCCTCTTATCTCCTTACCCTATATCCTCTTACCTCCTTTCTTTTTATTTTTATTCTATATCTCTTTATTCTTCTATCTCTCCCTCCCTCTCTCTCTATTAATCTCTCTTATATTACTATATTTTTACTATAATCTCTATAACTACCCTATAGCTATTCTTCTTCTTTATATATTTCTAAAATAGTTATTCCCTATAATATATATATATATATATATATATTCCCTTTATTTTATATAACTACCTTTTAACCTCTAGTTAATAATAAAATACCTTTCTATCCTTTTACCTTTCTTTATTTTATTACTCTTACTTATACTCTTAATCTTACTTTTACTTTTATCTTTACTATTTACTTTCTTACCTTTCTATTCCCTTAACCCTTAGCCCTATTATGCCCCTGCCGGGTGCTAGTTACTACGGGTTTATGTCCCTAACCCTTTTACTCTCTTACTCTCTTACTGTTTTATCCCTTTACCTCCTCTTTATCTCTTTTATCTTATATCTCTTTATTCTTCTATCTCCCTCTCTTTAGTAACCTCTCTTCTATTACTATATTACTCTCTTATCCCCTAACCCTTAGTACTACTGCCTACCTGCTATTATTATATTTATACTGATTTACCTACCTACCTACTAAAAGCTTTTCCTTAGCCTTAACTATTATACTAATTACTGCCCCTAACCCTTCTATCCTTCTCTCCTCCTCCCCTAACTGTTATATCTTATTTCGCTTATAGCAGACTAAACAACTTACCTAACTTACCTTCTTCTTTTAACCCTTAAATTTATTCCTTTTCTTACTCTTTATTAATTTCCCTCTCTCTCTTATCTTCCTATCCTCTTATTTTCCTACCTTCTTACTCTCTTACTTTCTTACTCTCTTATCTTCTTATCCTCTTATTCTCTTACCTATTTATTTTCTTATTTTCCTCTTCTCTTACTGTTTTACTTTCTTTTCTTCTTACTATTATATTTTCTTTTCTACCTACTTCCCTTTTTATCTTCTTCTATTTCTCCTTACCTTATATCTATTAATTATTCTTATTATCTCTTTTTACCCTATATCCTCTTATTCTTTTAAATCTCTCTCTCTATAAACCCCTTCTATAGTAATATATTTTTTATTATAATCTCTATAGCTACCCTATAGCTACCTTTTACTCTTATATATCTCCCAAATAACTGCTTCCCATACAGCATGTGCATTTATCCCCTTCATCCCGTGAAACCGCCTTTCTACCCCTAGCCAGCCATAAAATGCCTTCCTATCCTCTACATCAACCCCAAACTCAGCCTTAACTATATCTCTAATTCGCCAGCTCCTTAGCCCCATCAATACCACCGGCAGTAACTTATCCTTATATACACACCTACCTTCTTCATCCTGCGTTTCCTCGCACCAGTTCAACGGCAGCTTGCATATAAAGCAGCATGACAGTTCTCTGAACCTGATCTCCCTACGCGCAATATCGTACCCTTCCTCTGCCACCGTCGCACACCACTGCCCGGCCTTTTTGTGCCGCGGCTGATCGGGGACCTTCCCTAGCTCTTGTCCCTTCTGATGACGTCGGACATGACATATCGGACACTCCTCTGCGACATCGTCTAGCCACTGGAAAAGCGTTTTAATCCGCATGCCCTCTTCCTTACCGAATGCCTTCCAAATCTTCCCACCCTTCCTTATCTCATCACTCTCGCTCTCGCTCTCGCTCTCACTCTCCTTACCCTGACTAATCTTCCTATTAGTCTCCCCTTCAGTCTCTCCGTCAGTCTCTTCTTCAGTCTTTTCTTCACTCTCTCCGTCAGTCTCTTCTTCAGTCTTTTCTTCACTCTCTCCCTCACTCTCTTCTTCCATCACCTCCTCTACCCTACCTTCACCCTCGTCGTAATCATCATCCCGTCGAAGCAGCTCACACCGATCACAAAGCGCAGCCCCATCTACATCCTCACACGTTTCGCCGGCTGCTCCGTCCATAAACGCCGATATCACGGCCCTTCGACATCCCGGCGTCGATACGAATGCCTCCATCTGTGCCTGATTGATATCATCCACGAAGCTTCGATGCTGATCCTCTCGTTGCGGCCGTCCATCGTGTATAATGACGGACCGGACCACCTCGCCTGCCCGGCGCCCTCCTCGGCCAATCTGCTGCACAAAATCAACGAGCCCATACGGCTTCTCCATGTGAACCACGGCCACGATCCCCTCGATGTCGATGCCTGTCCCTAACCCGGTTGTTGCTGCGATCCATCGGCTTGTGTTGCGGCCCTCTGCCCATGTCGTCCGCGCCTCGTGACAGTCCTGTTCACTCATGCCGCTGTAATGAAACCCGCAGCCGACCTTGTCAGCGATTGCCTCGCATTGACTCTTAGATCGGCAGTATATGACCCCCTTCTGACAACCTGTTATATCTTGATCCAGCTGCTTGATCACCTCAACCGTGCGATTCTCGATAGCGTCACGCCCGGGCTTGACCTGCTGAACCTCGTAGCGGCAGTTCAGCTTGACCGTCCGATCCCGCACTATGATTGCCGACTTTACCAGCATCTCGCCGCGGAACCAGTCCTCCAGCACAACGGGCAGCGTTGCTGTGAGCAGCACCAACGGGCAGCCGAACCGACGTAAGCCTACTAGCTCGCCAAGCTTAGCACGGTAGCCGATATCCATAATAACAGTGTGACATTCGTCCACGAATATCCGCTGCAGCAGCCCTGTACATGACAACCCGTCAACGTACCCGGAAAACTCGGCGCTTGACACAATATCGGCACTGACGACGATCAACCGTGCCGCCCTCGGCATGCCCTCTCGTCCCGAACTCATCGATGACCTGTATCGGATGCAGTCGACCCCCATGTCTGTTGCTCTTGTAACCAAGTCATCCATTAGTGCAACAAACGGTACGACCACAATGCTTGTGCCTGTATTCTCCATCACGGCCGGCAGCATGAACAGTATGCTCTTGCCGGCCCCTGTCGGCAGTACGTTGATTGCCGTCTGATCTGCTTTGAGTGCCATGATCGATCGCATGCTCTCGGCTTGCTTGTCGGATCGCCAAGTCGCCTTCGGTCCAAGCAGCTTTCGCAGCCCATCCGTCATCTCATCCTCTAGCTTCTTCTTTTTCTTCTCACTTATCTTCTTCTTCTGAGCCAGTGCCTCCTCTTGCTCTTGAGTAGTCTTCTTTCTTCGCTTGCTGCTGCTTATAGTCATCTGGGCCGGACTGTTAGTTAATTGCTGCTGCTGCTGCTGCTGCTTATTATTATCGGTCTTCTGACTCTGACTGCCCTGCTTGCGTTTCGGTGCCTTCTTCCCCTTTCCTTCTTCTGCACTCTCTAAAAACTGATGCCACAGCTTGCTAATCTCCTTAAACGTCGCAATCATCTCCGGTTGCAGCTTACCCGGGAAGCCGATATGTACGGCGTAGTGCTGCCTTGCAATCCGTGTTCCGTGTGTCGACTGCAGATCCCATACGATATTCCAGCTTCCTCCACAGTCAACCGGCTCACCTGTAATCGGATCGATCTCGACGTTTTCATCCTCATCCTCATCCTCCATCTTACCTTCCAGCTGCCTTATCACAAGTCCTCGAATCCTCCGCCCCATCTCAATTGCAATCGCCCGATATCGTCCTACCCCTAATCTAACCCCTGTCCCGGCCTGCATGACACGAGCAAGCTTCTTGCTAAGCCGGTCGGTCTCCCATACCGACGAGCTGCCATCCCTCCACATATATTCAAGCTACTCTCCACGCGGCTCGTCAATCTGGCATTCCCGCCGTAGTACCCTCTCGGTCGGAAGCAGCCATGCGATATATGCCACTACCATCCGCCCGATCCGGTCGGGGACAAACCGTGCTACCTTCCGGCCATTATCGCGGATTGCCTTCATCTTGTCTCGATCGGTTACGATCATAACCTGCCCGTCTAGTATGAACACGTTCCGGATCAGCTGCCACGAATCGCAGTGCTGTAACGTTGTGATTTCCGGTCCCCTTCCCGGAAGCCCACCCCACGTATGCACGAGCACGAGCAGCGTCTCTCGAAGCAGCCGCAAGTCGCGAAGCCACTTCCTGACACGCTGCCGCTTCCACCGGACCCTTACGCCATCCCATATCGATGCTTCTATCAGTCGCATCACCTTTTCCGGTCCGGCTTCCAGCCACTTGTTCTTCGGGTTACTTGCGAATGACTGACCTGCCCCGAGCCGTATCATATTATCGACGATCCGATCCATATCGATCTTCTTACTGACCATCGGCCACACCCCACCGAACAGCTCGTTCAGCAGCCTCTCTGCCTCGGTGACCTCGTCGCGCAGTGTGCGGGTGAAGTCCTCGATGCTGATGTGCTCGCCCATGTGAAATACGCCTTGTTCGTCGTCGGACCATCGTATTAACGGCTGCCCCCCGTTCTTCTGCCGATACCCTTTTCCGTATGCCATCCATCCGATAATCGTGCTTATGACACTGTGCGTGCCTGTACACATCCATGATGTATGTTCCTCACGAAATGTTAATACGGCCTCTATCCCAACCTCATCCTGATCTACCGGCTGGTTCTCAAATATAGCTTCCAAAAAGAAAAGCCGGGCCCACCATAGTATACCAGCTAGCATACCAGTATACAAATGCGGCTCTAAATAGCCTAGTGGGTGTCGGTTGATGCCTAGTGCCGCACAGAAGCACAGCAGCGAATTTGTGTATACATTTCCGCCGACGCGAGTTTTAATCGAAGCCACGATAAACCGGAATACGGCTCGGTCTAGCGGATCCTGCAGCGGGCTAGTCATACCTTCATCCCCCTGCTCGCTGTCATCACTATCACTGTCATCCTGATATTCGTCCTCGTCTCCATATTCGTCTTCGTCTTTGTCTTCGTCTTTATCTTTGTCTTTGTCTTAATCCTTAGCTTGTCTCTCTCGGCCGCTAAAGAACCCGCTGTCGTGACTGCTTGGAACCCGGTCTCTTTCAAGCTTGTCTGCAATATCCTGTAGCAGACTCCACTGCTCATCCGTAAAGCGAACGGCCCAGCGTTCAAGCGCTTCCTTACGACCGATACGATATGCCTTCCAGCAGAAACCTAAGTAACGGTGACTGACAGACTTGTATTTGATTATCGATGCCTCCTTGCCTTTGCGACTGAACGGTTGACCGGACGCAGCTGTCAGTGAAATGCTAGCGAGCCACTGTAGCGTCTCGGTCGGCACGCTGTCAAGTCGCCAGCAGTAACGTTCCACCTCACAATCAAAGCTCTATCCAAGCCGGCTAAGCAATAGTCGTTCACGGACTGCTTCTTCATCGTCTTATGCCACAGTCCGTCTGCCCGTTGCTGCCCTCGCCCGTAGCCACTGGGCTGCGTTGTGAATACTAGTCAAGTCCCGGGAGCCAAAGTGTCGTACCCAGCCTACCCTTTTAACCCACGATGAGTCACGGTCGATATCTTCCTTCAAGTCACCTTTTCGCAGTCGTACGGCATCTTCCTCTTTCAACCGAGCCTGACTTGCGGCAATGACCTCATCCATAGCGCTTCGACTGGTAGTATCAGCTGCATCAGCTGTATCGGACGGGCCGTTGCTGTTGCTGTCATCTCGAACAATCCAGTATCGCGCATAATGCCCTCCCATCCACGTCTGCAGCCGCACCTCGGTCCATCGCTCCTCTGCCTCTCCATGCCCTGCCTCTCTCCAGTGGCGGACAATATTATCTCGTGCAATAGTAAGATATCGGCACGCGTTGCAGCTGTATCCGTGTGAAATAACAAGCTGTTCAATTGCCTCACTGTTATCTTCGGGGGTTGCAGCAAGCTTCGGGTCAGCTAGTTCAAGTGTGCCGTAGTAGTCTTTAATGTCCTTGAGCACTTGGCCCTTCAGCAGATGCTTCTGTCGAAAATGGGTCTCGATGCTGCTGCCGGGTCGAACGGCTGCTCGACATAGCCGGCAGATCAGTATCTGATAGTCCTGATTGAGCTCTATAATGTCCTCCATTGCTGCTTCATGTCACCTCCTTGATCTCAATAACAGAAAGTAAAGAGAGAAATATTCTTATTGTTTTCCTCTGTTGATTGAAATCCCCTTTCCTATGCGTTACGCTAACCCCAAGCTGACGCTAGCTAACCCCAAGTGTGGGGTTGGGGTTATTTTCAACCAATTAGCTACTCGATCGAGCCTCAGACGATTCAGCCTCAAAATTTAAGCGAAATTCTCCATTTTGGTGGCCGATTTATGATCAATCGTCTGTGAATAATACCTAGGTTGCTTGCAAATGACTGACCTGCCCCGAGCCGTATTATATTATCGACGATTCGCCCCATATCGATCTTCTTACTAACCGGCTGCCAGAACCCCCCGAATAGCTTATCTAGCAGCTTCTCTGCATCGGTAACCTCATCGTATAGTGTACGGGTGAAATCCTTAACGCTGATATACTCACCTATGTGAAATAAGCCCTCCCCATCCTCGGACTATCGTATCGACGGCTGCCCCCCTATCTTCTGCCGATACCCTTTCCCGTATGCCATCCATCCAATGATCGTGCTTATAACAGTGTGAGTGCCCATACACATCCACGATACATGCTGCTCTTTAAATGCAAGTACAGCCTCGACCCCGACCTTATCCCGATCTAGCGGCTAATTCTTAAATACAGCCTCTAAAAAGAACAGCCGGGCCCACCACACCATAGCAGCTAGCAGACCGGTATATAAGTGCGGCTCCGTATAGCCCATCGGGCGTGGCTTAATACCAAGTGCCGCGCAGAAGCATAGTAGCGAATTCGTATATACATTTCCACCAACGTGAGTTTTGATCGAAGCCACGATAAATCGGAAGACAGCTCGGTCTAGTGTATCCTGCAGCGGGCTAGTCAAACCTTCACCCCCCTGCTCATCGTTGTCACTATCATCGTCATCCTGATATTCGTCCTCGTCTCCATCTTCGTCTTCATCTTCATCTTCATCTTTGTCGTTCTCCTTAGCTTGTCTCTCTCTGCCGCTAAAGAACCCGCTGTCGTGACTGCTTGGAACCCTGTCCCTCTCGAGCTCTTCAGTAACATCACGCAACAAGCTCCACTGCTTATCCGTAAAGCGAACGGCCCAGCGTTTAAACGCTTCCTTCCGCCCAATGCGATATGCCTTCTAGCAGAAGCTTAAGTAACGGTGACTGACAGACTTATACTGGCTTATCGATTCTTCCTTGCCTTTACGACCAAACGGCACGCCGCTCGGTGTTACTGATGAAATGCTGTTAAGCCACTGTAACGTCTCGGTCAGCACGCTATAGAGCCGCCAGCAGCAACGTTCCACCTCACGATTAAAGCTCTGTCCAAGCCGGCCAAGCAATAGTCGTTCACGAGCTGCTTCCTCGTCTTCTTGCCTTCCAGCTGACCTGCCTGTTACTTCCCTCGCCCGTAGCCACTGGGCTGCGTCGTGGATGTTAATTAAGTCCCGGGAGCCAAAGTGTCGTACCTAGCCTAGCCTCTTGACCCACGGCGAGTCACGGTCAATATCTTCCTTCAAGTCACCCTTTCGTAGTCGTACAGCATCTTCCTGTTCCAATCGAGCCTGACTTGCAGCAATAAGCTCATCCATAGCGCTCTGACTTGTATTATTAGCTGTATTAGCTATATCGGACGGCCCGTTGCTATCGCTGTTGTCTCGAACGATCCAGTAGCATGCATGTTTTCCTCCTATCCACGTCTGTAGCCGTACCTCAGTCCATCGTGCCTCTTCTGCTACTGCTGCTGCTACTGCTATACTATGCCCTGCCTCTCGCCAATGACGGACGGCATTATCTTTTGCAGTAGTAAGATATCGGCATGCATTACAGCTATGGCCCTTTAAGATAGTAAGATATTGAATTGCCTGACTGTTATCCTCGGGGGTTGCAGTAAGCTTCGGGTCAGCTAGCTCGAGCGTGCCATAGTAGTTTTTGATGTCCTTGAGCACTTGGCCCTTAAGCTGATGCTGCCGTCGAAAATGTAACTCGATGCTGCTGCCGGGTCGAACGGCTGCCTGACATAGCCGGCAGATCAATATGTGATAGTCCTGATTAAGCTGTACGATATCCTCCATTGCTGCTTGATATCGCCCCTTGTGTCTTGATATTAGAAAGTGAAGAGAAAAGCAGTCTTGTTGTTTTTCTCTATTAATTGAAGTCCCCTTTCCTCTACGTCGCACTAACCCCAAGCTGCCGCTAGCTAACCCCAAGTGTGGGGTTGGGGTTATTTTGAACCAATCAGCGACTCGATCTAACGTTACTCGATTCAAGTCCAAATTTTAAGCGAAATTGTCCATTTTGGTGGACGATATCCGGCTAATCGCGTCTTAATAGTTCCTAGGGTTAGGGTTACACCTAGGGCTAAAGCTTACCGTCAACCCTTGGTCTAACTTCTGCCTCAGCCTTAGCATAACAGCCACCCAGTCCCTTGTTGTCCTTTGCCTAACTTCCTCAAACACCCGCTACTCTCTTACCTTCCCCGATTAAACGAAAACTTACCATTTTGCTTTAGGGTTAGGGTTAGGGTTATAGGTAAATCAGGGTTAATAACCTCTTCGCTCTTAACTTATAATGCTTACACTCTACTCTCTTAACTATCTTATTAAAATAAAAACCTTACCTTCTATTATAAGACTGGTATAATATAACTCTTAGTATAAAGAAATTTCCACCTTTTGCCTTAAAGTTAAGTTAAGGTTATATATTAATCAATATTAACTCTTCCTTATATTCTTAATAGCAGTTAAATTAGAATAATTATATTTCTTTATATACTAACTAATTACAGTCTTACTATTTTATATTATTAATTATTTTTCCTTAAGAGAATAGAAACTTTACCCTTTAAATGTATTCTAGTATTTATACTTACTATCATAAGGCAACTATAAAGATATACTATAAGTACTTCTCCTTCCCTTCTCCCTATTCGAATTCTCCCAGTAAAAAAGCAGCTACACAGTTAGCGTTTACACATCAACTACCGCCAAGAGAGGCACCTTTACTAAGCCACAACATGTATTCCTAGCATATCTTAAATAACTCATTAAAATGCCTCAAGAACCATTAAGTATAACCTGGTCGACTAAATACGCCAAAGTATAGAGGCATTACCATATCTAGGTATTAGCACGAGTTATCCCCTTCGTACTCCGGATCCGCAGCTCGGCAGATCTCCTGCGGCTAGTAACACTTCCAGCACACAGCATACCGGTCTATCTATTCCTTCTTCTTACTCTGGCAGTCTTAAAGTGCTTTTTACTTAGCTTGAATCTAATTAAAACGTTAAGCATAAGCTATTACAGTATACTTAAACGATTTTCCTTCTATACAGCAATAGAGACAGCAGCCTTTCATTATCTTAAGATCTCTTTTATACTGACTTAATTCTTCATTATATATTCAGTCCTAATGAATTACCTTAGTAGGTCTAGTAAAGATTATCTTACTAACAGTAATATCACTACTGCCATTATCCCTATCCTGTCTGGCTTCAGTCTTATTACATACAGGCCGCGGTAGATAGAACTCTAGGGTAGGCAGTCAGCATTACGCATAATACTTAGGACAAACGCTACAGAGCTTATCACCCTCTATACACCACCGCCAGTCAGGTTTACTATCAAGGAATTAGCTTAAGACCCCGCGCGAGCAGTATTCCTGCAAAAGATACAGTTACATAGCCTCTTTATCTGCTACTACAGGTCGACCTAACTGCAGCTACCAGGCTGCACTAAGTAAAATAATCGACTCAGCTACTTCGCCATCCCGACCTACTCTACCTAACTCCTAAGAGAAATCCGTTAGAAGGCTTAGGGCATTAACATAAATAACCAATCAAATATAAAGGTAGTTAAACCCAGGACCCAGCGCTAACATCACCACAATAATAGGTAAATCGGCTACTGTTAGCCATCGCTCTATAATTGCCATCTTCTCTTCTTCTATGCCGGACTTGGCTATATAGGACAGATAGCCGAGCATATCAGTAAGCTCTGCCACAAGATCCTTTATTAGATAGTATATAATAACCCGGTCCTGCTCGCTCTTAAACAGGTCTGTCCGGGTCTAGTAAGACTGTATAAGACAAGCTGCCTGCTTATATAGATTACCTAGCCTATATTCTTACTAGATAATATATTAGATATTAGGACGATTTATTAACTCTCTAACGATATAAGGCCGCACGAGCTTATTATACTTAAAGAAAAGCTCTTAATAGATTAGTAGTAGTATTACTGTTAACTAGACAGTCTATATATAAATCTGCTATATATGCCATGCTAGCTGCGATATACTTTATCAGTAACAGCTTACTATAATCGTAAGATAGCATTTATCGATCACAATCTAATCTAGATACTGTCTATCAGACAGTCAGTTAGTATACTCTAGGAACGCCTCTATATAAGCTGCCTCGGCCAATATAATAACGATAGGGGCTAATTTCTTCGAGCCTGGGCGCCAGATATAGTGCTTTAGTGCGACTTTATTAAGGCGCTCAAGCATATTACCGCGTAAGGCTACAGTAGGAAGGATTAGAATAGTTATTTCAGCTCCCGCTAGTATAGCTCCGACCATAAATACCAATATCTTCCCCGAACCCGTTATAAGAATAACAATAACCTGCTCAGGTGCACGTAGACCTATAGTCACTAGCATGGCATCCCGCTGACCAGGGCGACGCAACTGTAGCTCTAGGTCATTATATAGCCTACAGGCAGCCACGATAATTCTATCTTCTTTAGCAGCCAGCCTTACATGAAACTGTACCTTCTTGTAAGTATTAAGTAGCCCTTGCGCTTATATATCCGATACTGCAGGGGGCCGCTTACCCTAGAGCACTTAATCGATCCGAAATAGAGACCGCTAGCTTTAAGACGCTCGGTAGGCACAGTGAAGTGAGCTTATCACGGTTAAGGTCGTGCTGCCGGCATAGCTATAGTTAAATGTCCGGAAACTATAATTACTTATCCTGGCAAGGTATATAAGATCCGCTTTATCCTTAACTTCTTCAGATGCCGCGATCTCACCTATATCGAAATTAGCCTGCTCCCTGGCGCTGAACTTCTCCTTTGTAATAGAAGCAGTAACTTGGCGCTACCATGCCACCTGGAACTAGGGCACCTCTGCCTGCACGCATGCCCTCCGGAGGCAGGATGAGACCATACCGTCCCTCCAGACCTCGCTGCTAAGCTTTAACTATAGGTATGGCGAAAGTAGAGCCCCTGGCTTACTCTGACATAGAAAGGCCTGACGTAACGGCAGCACGAACGCGAGATATATTAGGAAGAGGTTTCTAATAGCTAGCGGTAGGAACCTGATATTATCCTTCTCCTCCCTAGTCTGTTCCTGGCTTTTACTGTATCGCATATATATCATAACTATCTTCTCCTATAGAAATACCGATCAGCAGCGGGCACCTGTATTAATATATGTAATAGAGAGTAGTTCTAGGGAGCGTAATGGAGGGCCTGAAGGAACCGAGATAGGTGCCAGCATCCTATTAAGGAACTCCTGAACATGCGCCTTATAGATAGCTATCGCCTTAGGGCAGAGGCGAACCCTACCGTTTAGATCTAGCCGTACGAATACCTGCTATAGATCCGCCCTCTCTTCGATCTATCGGAGCAGGGCATCATATATCCCCGCCAGTATCTCGCGATTCCTCTTATCTATTAACCATAAAGCGCCATAGTTATCTACATCTAGATCGTCATGCAGCCTCCACGCCTCAATCGGAGCAACATCCCTTATTCTAAATAGGAGCTTATTATACAGGAGCGAATACGCCTAGCGGAACTTAGACTCAACCAGCTATATCACTTGTTCTATATGTAGTTTCGTCCCTATATAGTCAACCGTTTCCCTATTAAGGGACTAGCGGGTTTAGTGCTTAGTAAGACTAGTGCAGGAGGCCGCAAAGAGATATAGCCTCCATTACAGTATATATCCGAAAGGTATCTCTACTATCTACTAAAAGTATTTCTTATACATTTAATCTAGCAAATCAGGGATTCCGTCTTTATCGTCCTGCTTCTAGAAGCACACAAAGTCAAACAGGATAAGCTAGGCAGTCTAGGTAAGTGCTAATAGATTACTGTTAAAGTTCCCTGGTTTACGCTATATGCACTGCTTATGCTACTCGTTATCTACCTGGCGCGTCAGAGCCTTCGTCCGGCTAAGTATAGCATAGAAGCTCAAGATAGCAGACCGGAATAGCCTACTTCCGACAGTCTAGCAGATAAGCAAGATATAAAATTTGCGGATACTATGCTTTAGCTTGGCATCATGCTTATTATAGTCCCTGGTAGCTATCCTATCCTTCTTATCGTAACTTGGCGTCTCCCTCCCCTTTGCCGCCTTGTCTCGCCTCCGTAACGCACCGATAACGTCCTCTATAGCTTTTCGTTATAGAGGGGTCGTTTCGATTATATCCTACAGCACTACATAACTTTCATCCCCTCTTATAAAATAGCCATCCTCACAATATACCACCTAGTAATAGTATACTAATAGCTACTTTATAATCTGGAAATAGGAGGTAAGAGATAACTCGTTCTTAAAGCTGCGAAATCTACTAGCTTTTATACTGCTTATATAGCTATTATCACTGCAGAAATTGCTTAGCCTCTTCGCACGCTACTACGTCATCTTGCGATCAGGTGATTTGTCGCTGTATAACTTATATACATCTCTAAGTGTACCCTCGGCTATAGTAAGAATACGCCTAAGATCTATATCTATATCAACTGCGCCGCCTTTATCTTCTCTATCATTATTATTATCCTCGCTTCGTAATAATACATATAATAATATAATCTCAGTATTACAGAGACCCTACAGGTACGTAAGGAACCCAGTATAGATAAGCCAGGGTACCCAATCAGCCCGTAACGCCTTAACGTCTTACACAATTTCGGCTTCCTTATCTAGGTCATATAAGGCCTGGATAATATCAGCCTTTAGGTCTTTAAATAGCTTTCCCTCCTCCTATAATATAGACGCCATAGCCAGGCCTAACCCTGCTAGCGCTCCCCCCGTTAGTAGGAGAGATAGGTCTTCTTCGACCAGAAAATAGTTAATAAGGCCCTTAGCCGTGAAGTATATCTGGAGCTTGCATGCCCTCCAGAGAGGTATAACGTTTGTATACTCTAAGGCCTTCCTCCCGTAAACCAGTATATAATCGTATATCTTCCTAGCCCGCCGCATGCAATAGTTACATTGGACTTCCGTGCAGGTGCAGATGTAGCTATTATATATAGTAAGGCCTTCTATAGGCCGGCATGGCCTTTTTCTATCGGCCCTCTACTGCCATAATGCCTTAACTGCGCGCAGTTTGTAGCTCGAAAACCGCTCGATCGTCAGTTGCAGTTTATTACCTTTTATCCGGTGCGGCTCGGCCCGCAAGTAACTCCTCCAGCTTGTTTGTTTTAGAACCAGGCATGTTCCGCAGAGGCGGCAGACTATAACCTGGTGATTGGCGTTGTAATAGAAGCTATTAAGACCTATAGTAAGCAGTACTATAGGATAATGTATTTTTTTTATTTGATCTAGGAAGAATGAATAAAATAGGAAGCCTAAGTTATCTATATTATTTATCTATATATATATATATTTTTATTATTTATATTTTAACTTTCTCTCCTTTTTCTTCTTTTCTCTCTTTCATTTTCTTCTCTGTCTATCTGTCGATTTAAACTTCCCGCTTACCATGTTCCGTTACATGACTGTCCAATTACAGTTAACCCTTTTACTAAAATCCCCTTTCACTTCACGCCCGCCATGCCCCTGTCAACGCCATGTCATTTCCTAGCCGTGTTATGCTGTGTAAGGTACCTCCGGACCCGACCAGGGCTGCCCCTTTTACTAAAAGAGTCTCAAACAATAGTGGCTAGTATATATAATATCTCTTAAAATAGCTATAAATCGCAAAGCTATATTCTAACTTTCTGCTACTTTTACTAATTTTACGCTATATCTTATATTAATATTCCTATTAGTTATATCACCTTTACCGGCCTAGGCTCTAACTAACTATTCTTTAGATTACTTATAAATAACTAACCTACTTTAAGCCATACTATACTATTAGTAATCTGCCTTATATTAATTATTCTGCTAACTTTTTACTATAATCCCTTAAATAGCTAGTCTAGTATCTTTTATACTTCTATAACTTGACTGTAGAGCGTGTAGGTGAATTTTTTAATATTAACCTCCTTACCTATATAAAATAGCACTTCTTTATTATCTACTTATTATATTAATAGCTGCCCTCTTATCTTTTAGTAGTACCCTTTTCTATATACTATCTACCTGATAATTATATTAATAATAGTATAACTACTAATATATATCTATATAGTATATTATTCCTTAAATAAAAGTACTGCCTTTACCTTAACCCTATCTTAATCTTATAGCTAATCCTTAAATATAGCCTCTAGAAAAAACAGCTAGGCCTACTATAGTATACCTACTAGTATACTAGTATATAAGTGTAGCTCTATATAACCTAGTAGATATTACCTAATACTAAGTACTATATAAAAGTATAGTAGCGGGTTTATATATAAATTCCTATTAACTTTTATTTTAATTAAAGAAATAATAAACTGGAATATAGCTTAATTAAGTATATTATATACTAGACTGCTTATACCGCTATTATTAAGCTCTTCTTTATATTTACTAACCTCTTTATCTTTATCTTCTTCCTTATTATCAGTATCTACATTCCTTCTATTATAGGACTTACTATCCTGGCTACTAAGAAATACGTCTCCTTTAAGTTCTTTATTAATATTATACAGTAAGCTCCACTACTTATCTATAAACTAAATAGCCTAGCGTTAAAATGCCTCCTTATATCTAATATAGTATAACCTTTAGTAAAAGCTTAAGTAGCAGTAACTTACTAAGTAATATTTAGTTATTAATACCTCCTTTCCTTTTTTACTAAATAGTATACTACTTAGACTTATTACTATAATACTAGTAAGCTACTGTAGCGTTTCTATTAGTATGCTATTAAGTCGCTAGTAATAGCGGTCTACCTTATAGTTAAAGCTTTACCTAAGTTAGCTAAGTAATAGTTATTTATAAATTACTTACTTACCTTTTTTAGCCCTATTACTAGTTACTGCCCTTACTTATACCTATATAACTATATTATAGATACTAAGTAAGTCCTAGGAGCTAAAGTGCTATACTTAATGTAATCGCTTTACCTATAACGAATTACAGTTAATATCTTCTTTTAAGTCGCCCTTATAGAGTTATATAATATCCTTTTCTTCTAGATAGGCCTAATTAGTAATAATAATCTCTTCTATAATACTATGCCTTATAATATTAATGCTATTTAATATAATACTAGTATTACTATTATCTTAGATAATCTAGTATTAAGTATACTTTCTACTTATTTAAATCTATAATATAACTACTTCTTACTAAGTCTTTGCTATTTTATACTCTACTTCTCTTTAGTAGTAGATAATATTATCTAGTATTACTATTAGAAACCTATACTTAATATAGCTATACCCTCTTAATACTAGGAGCTATTTAATAACTACACTACTATCTCTTAAAAGCTTTAAGTAAACTAGATCTATAACTTCTCTACTAATATAATAATTAATAATATCTTATAGTATACTGCTAGTTAGTTTATATATCTATTAAAAGTGCTTTATAAATATATCTGGCTGGAGTGCTGTCTTGCATTTCTAGTAAATAAGTATATAGTGCTTATTATTAACCTTTATATACTTATCTATTGCTCTTAAGTAGTAGTTAGTAAATTATAGTAATAAAAATAGAATAGAGTAGTGAATCCTATATTCTATACTATAGAACCCCTTTTACTATATTACTATAAACCTTAAATATAATACTAACTTTAACTAACCCTAAGTGGAATTTTTAACTAATTAGCGACTTAGCCTAGTAGTAAGCGATATTATAGTAATGTATGGCCTGTAAAATTCTATTTATATGGACGATTCTATCAGAATCGTCTGTGAATAATACCTAGGCTATATTATAAATATTAATTAAGTCCTAGGAGCTAAAGTATTATACCTAGCCTAGCCTCTTAATTTATAGTAAGTTATAATTAATATCTTCCTTTAAGTTACCCTTTTATAATTATATAGTATCTTCCTATTTTAATTAAGCCTAACTTATAGTAATAAGCTTATCTATAGCACTTTAACTTATATTATTAGCTATATTAGCTATATTAAATAGCCTATTACTATTACTATTATCTTAAATAATCTAATAGTATATATATTTTCCCTCTATCTATATCTATAACTATACTTTAGTTTATTATATTTCTTTTATTACTATTACTATTACTATTATACTATACCCTATCTCTTATTAATAATAAATAGTATTATCTTTTATAGTAATAAGAGATTAGTATATATTATAACTATAGCCTTTTAAGATAGTAAGATATTAAATTGCCTAACTATTATCCTTAGGGGTTATAGTAAGCTTTAAGTTAGCTAACTTAAGTGTATTATAGTAGTTTTTAATATCCTTAAGTACTTAGCCTTTAAGCTAATATTACTATTAAAAATATAACTTAATACTACTATTAGGTTAAATAGCTACTTAATATAACTAGTAGATTAATATATAATAGTCCTAATTAAGCTATATAATATCATTTATTACTACTTAATATTACCTCTTATATCTTAATATTAAAAAGTAAAAAGAAAAGCAGTTTTATTATTTTTCTTTATTAATTAAAGTCCCCTTTCCTTTATATTATATTAACTTTAAGCTGCTATTAGCTAACCTTAAGTATAAGATTAGGGTTATTTTTAGCTAATTAGTAGCTTAAGTTAAACTTACTTAATTTAAGTCTAAAATTTAAGTAAAATTAGCTACTTTAGTAGATAATATTAAGCTTATTGCCTTTTAATAGTTTTTAGGCTATTTTTTAAATTAAATAAAAAGTTTTATTATAAGTAAGATTAGTATTTCTTATAATAGTATAGAATTATAAATACTATATTTAAATATTTAAGTCCTAGTTTATAATTATTATATTTATACTATTAGTCTTTTTAAGTTAGAATTTTAAGAACTTATATTAATATAAAAAGAAAACTTAAATATAACTGTTTAGGTCTCTAAATAGACAAACTTAGTCTATACTGGGTTTATATTTATAGAATCTGTAGGGTATTATGCTAAGCATATGAAGTTATTACATTTCTTAATAGTTAATAATATATATTAGGCATATTAAGGTAAAGAAGTCTTATTAATAGCTAGTAAGCTAAGTTCTATCTAAGGTTAAATAAGCGTAATCTATATACTAGAATATAATAGTTATAATTAGTGAAGTTATTACAGGATCAGTGGTGATCGTAGCGGATCAGTCTTGATCGTGAAGTCTTGGCGCTGATTGTCCTTAGTGGGAACTGTGCTTGATTAGTGAAAAATGTGGGGCATACGTGACGGGTGCTGGGGGTCGTAATATAGAAACACTTTTATAATAAAAAAATACTTTATTATAATTCTATAGTTAGAATTTATATACTTATAAGTTTTTATAAAGATTATATTATATCTTATAGGTAAACTGGAGTTTATTAGTTACTTTAGATTTAGTTTATTAGCTGCCCTATATTATACTAGCGTTCTTTTATTTCCTACTAAAATTAGTTTGTTAGTTACTAAACGACATAAGGGATGCCATTAGGTAGCCGGTTTCTAGGGTTAACCAGTTTCCCTGTATCTAACATTATCTAATTCAGTAATTTTAATTAGCTTACAGCCTTTTATAGCGGCTTGAGTACAAGGGGACCTGTATCGGCTGGTTTACTTATTTTAATTAGTCCTGTACCACTGTCATTACCCCTCTAAAGGGCTATGGCACTTAAAGGGATAGAGCTTTTTAGTATAAGAGAAATTGTAAATTAATAGTATAAGGTAGGCGACATGGTAGAGACCGGTATGAGCTAATTATAGGAATTACCTATGACTGGCGAACTTTCTATGCGCAATGTACTTAGCATGGGTGGCACGGATTACCTTTTTATAGAACGGGCCCTGTTTCGCGATCTGGTAAACATGACCTGAACAGAAACAGGCCCCATTATAAGTATTAATAATCTATATTGATTTCTAGACATTTAATTGGCCTAAAATCCGTAACAGGCCCCGTTACTGGCTAGAATACTAGAGTAGAAAAATGGAAAAGGTTCCTTAATAGGGATATTCCGGCAGGGATAGAAATCCATTTCGGGCTCCGTGTAGCTTAGAATTTGCATGTCAGCGTCCGTGCCAATAGCAGGATCACAGCTTTAATAAGCCGCTGACAAATCAAAGTACCTGAGAAACTATAAGTAAGCTTTGTGCCGTTTATGATATAATGAGGATTGCTTGTTGGTATCTAAAAGCTGTGTTTTGGATATTATCGTAACTCGATCTTTCTTCAACTTCCATTCAGCACCATGCACTACGCACTTGCATCCATTCTCCCTGCTCTCCTCCTTCCGGGTACTCTTTCTTCATGCCTTCCTTCCCATCCAAAGGTCCAGGAAATTGTCGAGATTCCCGGCGTCCGGATCGAGAATGTTGCTTCTCGAGCCAATGGTGACCTATTACTTAGCACAATGGGGGAAGGCAAACTCTATTCAATTAATCCATACAAAAGCCCTTCTAAACCAGAGGTGATTGCTCAGATTGAGGGCATCAACAGTCTATTTGGCATTACCGAGATCGGCGACGATGTCTTTGCTCTGGCTACAGGCAATGACACCGGACAACAGTTCCAGAACAACACTATGAAACTTTCGCTACTCAAGTTCAACTATGGCCAGCTGTCTGTTGATACCGTTTTTGATGAGTCCAAATATGGCCCTGTTAATGGCATCGTGGCACTTCCCTATCACAAGCATATCATCCTCGGTGCTGACTCTGTACGAGGAGAGATTTTGCGCATAGATACAACTACTGGCAAAATCAGAGTGGCTATCAAGGATAAGGAGTTTACTCCCAGCGCCGATGGCCCCTATGGTCTTGGAGTTAACGGCATCAAGATCTTTAAGGACTACCTGTATTTCACCAATACTGCTCGCCAGACCTTTGGCCGAATGAAGATTGATAAGCTTGGAAATAAGGTTGGAGATGTTGAGATTATCTACAGGCTTGAGAAGGGATCTCCCTCCGCGCCTGATGACTTTGCTATGGATAAGAATGGTAACACATATGTTGGCTTTTGGCAAGACAAGCTGATTAAGATAACGCCCGAGGGCAAAGCCACAGTCCTCTCCGAGGGACTCCTTGCTGGACCTACTAGTGTGACCCTGAGCAGAGATGGCAAGAGTGTTTTTGTTGTCACAGCCGGAAAGAACAACGATAATGTATCTGGTGGCCAGGTGGTCCAGGTCAGAATCTGAGAGACAAAGACAAAACCTCTATATAATAATGTCATTCAATTCGGAAACGAGTTATTTAAATAGATAAGAAGGCCACGCTGTACTCGCTTGAACTACTCCCTTTAACAGGCCTGTTGCATCACAGCTTGGCAGGAATCTTGCTCAAGAACAAACTCTACACATTACAAAAACCCTTCAATCCATTAATGCCCCACTCAGCTCTAATTCCAGACTTTTTATAACCTCTAAAAGGCACTATTAGCGTGATCTTAAAGTGGCTATTTACCTAAATAATTTTAGTATTAAGAGGGGAGTGGGGGATTGAAGAAATTAGATTCGCCTCAGAGCTGAGGTCTTCAATGGGGCTCAGTTGGCTGTACTGAGCCATGGTGGTTTACTCGGCGTAGGCAAATCAGTCAGACAGAGAGAGATAAAATCTAATAAGAATAGAAGATAGAACGTCGATATTTCGCAAGCAGTAAAAGCAGAGGAAAATTATCAGAACCTGATTACATTACTTGAATGATTTTATCTGAGGGCGGAATGTTAAGAATGGTAATAGAGTTACATTACTCTGATCTAGACAGAGTTAAATAGAATGGTCTAACGCCACTAACAGAGCATCAGGATATATTAGTCTAAACCCTCTGTCTAACCCTTGGCATTAATAGAATACTAATATTAATACTTAAAAAGTGTTTTATTACAATTGCCTTGATATTAAGTGCTGAGAGAATAAACTTGTTAATTTCGCCAGGTCTCTGTATGTGCAGTGTCAGACATTGATGATATTATCACTATAATTTTGTGTAACCTGAGTAGAAGACTATTATAAAACTGAGATAGTTGTAAAACGAAAATCTCACTACTGTACCCTGCAATATTAAGCTTACCTGGAACAAATGATCCATTATTTAGTCTGGACCTAATTATCTCTTTAAGCCCCCTCCCGCCTTGGAAACCCAGCTAGCCACTTTGAAGCCCCCTGAGGCAGATCACTCTGACCCTCCTTATCGCCTTCTTATCTTAGCAACTGCTTAGAGAACACCATTCAAGTTTCCACATGAAGGCTCATCAGCGCTTATGTCTTGTCAATTAGAACGTACAGGGTCACAACATAACTTAAAAAATACCGGAACTACCCTTCTATGTTACGATCACATATAACCATGCCCTCAACGGCCAATTCAGCAGCAGTCTAGAGAAACTGCTTTAACTATTTCTAGCACGGTGTAGAAGGTGCGTAACAAGCACCAACCTTCTATTAAAACAATTTATGCAAATAAAGGAGTTTTTTACGCGCTGATGAAGTGTGACCTCATAATGTATACTTACTTGTAAGACCTGAATTATTTCCAGCGCCTTGAACTAGATCCAGATCCGCTGCAAATTGTTCAAGAAAGCTCTTGTTATTAGATGCGGCTTGGGGTGTGCCTACATGAAGCTCTGATACTGAGTACTACCAAGGCTGGATGAAGGGCCTAGAACTTGTCAAAGGGCAATTCAAACAGGATCGAATTAAGATGATCTGTTGTAGTCCTAGTGTTTTGAATTCTCTATCCTTGGTTAGATAGGTGAGGCCGGAAGGGATTGTTACTATGCTTAGTGGCTCTGACGTGAGTGGGCCAATCAGTATTACGTTCATGCCGTTATTCTGTGAAGATTATCTCCGCCGCTGGACAGAGGACAGGATTGTCATTCTTGATGGATGTCTCAGCGCCCGGGGTGGTCATACATGCCGGATAAACAGGAATAGTCCTACAGCCCAAGATCAATTGTTATATAATTGATTTAAGTAGTAGGGTAGGATTTCTTAATATAAGTATATGGTAGTAAATAAACATTACTAAGAATATGATAATGTCTTCAGAAATCATTTAATATATTATACTTAGGCAAATTACTATCTTAAATTTTAATCTTAAGGTTTAATCCGTTTCGCTGTGATTATCCTAGCCTGCCTTGCTCTTTGTTCGCGCAACGATGATCACTGCCCTCACAACACGGGTTCTATTGAACCAATCGAATAATCTCCAGGCTAATTCGAAGCCAGCCATTGAGATACCATATCCTGCAAGTAAACGGTTTCGTTTATACAGAAAATTAACCAGCCCTGGAAAGACATCCTTTGTAATCTCCCTGACTGTAATCCTATTACAATCATACCCACACTCCACTAACTGATCTCTATACTCAGCCTCAGAAAGGAATGTTTTTAGTGGGCAGCCCATTATCTTACCAATTAATCTGGCTTTCCAGATTTTAGATATAGGCGCCTTTTCATTAAGAAGTAGATCAAAGGCTGTAAAGTTTGCGTCCAGTTCCTGCGCCACATATTTGAGAATAGGCTTCCTTGAAGGTGAAAAGTAATACAGACAATCAAGAGCGAGAAGCCATCGCTCCGTATACTTCTCATCCGCAAGTGAATAAACAGCCTCGGCAACTTCATCACGCCACGTCTCGGGTTTCGCAGCATCAGCGCAAAACAGAGCGAAAGAGTCTACGCCAACAACGAAACCAGTGTCGAAGCCACTGTCGTCTGTATCAGATTCTTGTCCACTGCCTGCCACATCGATCTCATAGTGGATCCTTCCCCACGCTGTCTGGACCTGTGCGTGATTGAGAGTAAGCCCAACATAGCGAAAGTCGCTCCAGCCCCGGGCCTCCGCCAGCTTAGCGAGTTGCAAAGCTTGGTCACCGCAGCCGAAACCCAGATCGAGAATCGCAAGACTGCCCTGAGAACCAGAATCAGAATCTTCGTCATCCAGCAAGCCAGCGGCGCGGACAATCTGCTCGAGAAGGGCAGAGCAAGCCTCAGGAAATTTCGTAATTGGTGCGCCTTCGGGAGTTTTCCTAGGGGACGTCGTGTGAGAATAAAGTTTAGATCAGGATATGATGATTCAAAGAGAGGGGGTGTGTGACTTACCAGTATCCCATGTTCATCCACATTGATGGAGGCGATGTCATGTTGAGTTTCCAGTGTCCGAGGCTATAGATGTCACTCGTCCACATAATCACGAAGGCAACAATAGTTGCGGTGACCAGGGCGGTGACAAGCCCGGCCGTGAAGCCATCGCCGAAGCTGTCTCCATTGAACATCATAATTAATCAAGCATACAATCAATTGATTCTGAAAGGGGACTGCGCTGTGTAACGGAAACCAATGGGGTATCTATCATTATTGAAGATGTGAAAACAGGACCTAACTTAACCTGAAGTCGCGCGTAAGCTTACCTAGCTAGTTAACCTGATTAAGTGCATATTTAGATTATAAGCACTACTTATGCTTAAATCAGAAGACAATTATTGTATAGTGAAAGCAGTCTCCTTGGGGCCCGTGCAAGGGCCCTTATGTTGCTCGTAGAAGCTCTCGTCATCATAGGAATCAATTTTCCGTCTTTCATAAGGGTCTAAGAGGTATTTATTGATCAATTGCAACGATTTTTATAGTAGGTTGCTGTAAGAGGTTGGAAATTGAAGCTATTGGTACCCCGCTTGTACTGCTGTGATGACAGGGATAGGATGGGGCGGGGTACGGATTGTGGCCTTATGAGCTCATAGGAGATGAACAAATGAAATGATAGAGAAGCCATCAGCGGCATAATCAGGATCGCGCGTTATGTCAGAGCAACGTAACCCGCAAAGACGACAGCTCGCTTAGACGCAACCCTACACCCTCATCCTGCCCCTCCTCAAATTAGGTTCTAGACCATTTTTTTAAACCTCCCAGTCCCAACCTCCCTGCGTCATTTACTGGCGTCTTCCTCTCCTGCCTTTTATCTCTGAACCTCCGTTAAAATTCGGTCAAGTCAAGATCTGTATGTGACGACCTGTTCATCTTTGCCCTGTCTACGCAATGCTCGACCTGTGATCTGGCCCAGGCCGAATATGTCAAAGCCGCGACCTTTTCTTGATTCCAGTTATCATCCAGTTGAAAATAAAAATAAAACAGAACATCAGGACAATAAGCCTGGCACAAATCAGCGGTCCCAGAATAGAAAAGACAGTAAAGCTATATAATACAGATTAAAAGGCATTATTATTTTTAAGAGAATCAGTTACAAGCCTGACCTATATCACAGTTAAGATAAATGTAATATAGACTGTTATCCCCGCAAGCCGGATAAAATTATCTTAAAAAAAAGTAATATACTAATTCCAGTAAGCCATATAGCCAAGTAAAAGGGTTTAAGATAGGCAGTATATCTTGTTTAACCAGCTAAATCGTAGCTTACTATAATAGAATCGCGGGTTGATATCTAGGTAGATATGCTCTGTGTAAGTTGCTCGACAGGATATCCACTATCCCCATTCGACCTCTTCCAGGAGCAAGCAATTGTCTTACGCCGTGAAGGAGCCACTCTTATGGCGTATTAGCGCGGCATAGGATAACAAGAACCCAAGCGCGCATTTCCAAAGCCTTCAACACTCACATTCCTAGACACTCCCTTAGGAATAAGGTTCACCCTTAAAGCAGTCACATTCTGGTCCGCAACAGAGATATTGGATCCAGAAGCACGGCTCAAGCAGGAAGCATAAGATAGGTTTAATAAAGATACAGACTGTTATCCAGACGAGATACATATCCATCTGCTCCATGATAAAGATCTCCCGGCTAAGCAGGAGCTAGTAGTGCAATGGACGAGGCGGCGTAAGCCGTCCCGCAATCCACAGCCAGCCGCCGATGTTATACAGCCTGTGCACATTGAGCTCCATCCTTATACAGGCCCTGACCTGACGGCTCGGCGTTGTTAGGTCGTCGGATTCAGTGCGATATGACGCGGGCAAGAGCGGCGTGAGCTGGCAGTCGTCGAGGGGAGATTCAGGGGCGTCTTGGCTATCCTGGTATTTTAGAAGTCGAACAGAGAATGGAGCAGTCTGTTAGCGGTATTGTTAGCTTGATCAGGGCCAGCTGTACGGAGGGTGCGACGGGGAAATACTCGGCCGCGCTGCCTTCTTATTCCACTCCCGTTTTATGAGTCCGCCATCATCAGCAAGTGCGCTCCTAAGAGGAATTCACAAAATTGACTCAACTGGACGTTGTTGTCTGTCTAGGGTTGCGCTGCTGTTAAGCCTGCTTCATATTCAGCAGGCTGTTATTCGGCAAACGGGAAGCGGGTCGATTCAGCTCCTAGCTCATTACCGTCTGCAACGTTATCCTGTCCAATTCTGTCTAATAGCCGGTGGTTCAGTAACCTGTGCATTACAATTCGCATCGCCATTGACCTTCTGGCCCGCTTCTTACACGATGCAATTTCGTAGTGCTCTCATGACCATTCAGCACCAGGCAGTGGCCTTTGGGTTCAAGCTACCGTCATTGTCAGCTGGACATTCCGGGCCACCATTTCTGTAACTCACCACTGTACGGTGCGATGACCGGCACTCACGTTATAAATATCTTACACCCCGCCTTGCCTCGCCATTCCTAGTCAGCCACTTCGTATTTCCTCTCAGTTGCCCTTCTCTTAGAGGCGAAAGGATATGGGGCCCAGTTATTCCTCGTTTGAGCGGAAATGCTAGCCTTGCGAAGGGCATTTTCTGGGTAAGCCAATCACCTTACCAGCCTATGGTTAAGCTCCATTCGTCGGCACGACGGCGATATTTACCCTTCCATTCTCAGCCCCTCGGGTTGATCCAGCCTGTTTCGAACGATAAGCGGTGGCCAGAGAGCGACTACGGCGATGTCCTCTTATGCGTTCCCTAGGACCGTTACCGGGGTTTTCATCGGGCCTCATGGGGCAGTTTGGTATATTTTCTTAATTTGTTGCGGCCTAGTACTACACACACACACACACACACAAGTCTATTACGCCCGGTAGGCCATTGCCCAGAGGGCTCTATGAGCTAAAAATACATACAGCTCGCTATTTGTTGCATACATGACTATACAGAGATCGATAATTTGTGGTACGCCGATAGAGCCAGAGAGATGGACGCCTGGAAATCCGGAGAGTCGTACGATGAATTGGGTGAGTACGGGGAACCTGTCAATGGATCTGATGAGGATCTGCTATGAAGAATTGATAGGGGCCATGGCCCTACTACTACTCCACCTCTCGTCACAATTACTGCGGTCGGGGACGTGTTGGAGTCTTATAGGGATCTGGGTAGAGATCGGATTATCCACTAGTTCGCTGACGTTTTAACGGGCTCAATGTTTCATCAGAAAGGCAACGTGGATCGTTAAGCAATGGATCGACTGTGTCAGCAGGACGGGTTGTTAGATGGTAGGGTTTCACTTCCTCAACCCACATGTCCAAAGACGAAAATGCAATACAAGCGTGCACGGATAACACGGATGTAATTTCATGAAGATATTGATTTTAGGGGGCGATGCATGGACGGAGAGTGTGTAATTTAATAAATTACCTTCTATCCTTGGTACAGTAGGCTCAACCCGTTCGACCCGGTATCGACAATTGAGCTAAGTCGTCCTATCCCGCACTATAACCGCTGACTTTGCCAACATCTTACTACGGAACTAACCCTCCAGCACAACCAGTAGCATAGCGGTCAGCTGTACAATCGGACAGCTAAACCGATGCAAACCTATCAACTCACCAAGGTTAGCCCAATATCCGATATCTATGATTACTGCATGACATTTGTCAATAAATATCCGCTCTAGCAAGTCTGTGCATAGCAGCCCATGGCTAGTGAGTTTGGGAAATTCACCTCAACCTCTGGTCGAGCCGCCAGCAGCAGCGTTCCACCTCACAATCGAAGCTCTGTCCGAGCCGGCCTAGCAACAGTCGTTTATAGGCTGCTTCCTTATCTTCTTGCTTCCTAGCCTACCTGCCTATTACCGCCCTTAACTATAGCTATTAGGCTGTATTATAAATATTAATTAAGTCCTAGGAGCTAAAGTGCTATACTTAGCCTAGCCTTTTAACTTATAGTAAATTATAGTTAATATTTTCTTTTAAATTACTTTTCTATAATTATATAATATTTTCCTCTTTTAATTAAGCCTAACTTATAGTAATAACCTTATCTATAGCACTTTAATTTCTAATATTAGCTATATTAGCTATATTAAATAGACTATTGCTATTACTGTTATTTTAAGTAATTTAGTAATGTATATAATATCTTCCTATCTAGTTTTATAGCTATACCTTAGTCTATTAATCCTTTACTATATTAAACCCTGCTTCTTGCTAATAATAAATAATATTACTATATATATAATAGTAAGATATCAGTATATATAATAGTTATATCTATTAGAAATAGTAAGTTATTTAATTGCTAGACTATTATTGTCTGGTAGTATAATAAGCGTTAGGTCAGCTAAGTTAAATGTACTAAAGTAGTCCTTAAGCACTTGGCCCTTGAGCTGATACTACTGTCGAAAATGTGAGTCAATGCCAATGCCGGGCTGAACGCCTGCTTGATATAGCCGGCAGATCAGTATCTGATAGTCTTGATCAAGCGGTATGGTATCCTCTATTGCAATTTGATATTGCAATTTAATATTGCGTCTTTGATCTTGGTGATTAAAACTAAAGAGAGAAGCAGTCTTATTGTTTTTCTCTGCTAATTGCGGTCCCCTTTTATCTGCGTTATGCTAACTCTATATTAGCGCTAACTGGCCTTAAGAGTGTAGTTAGGGTTATTTTTGACCAATTAGCAACCCGGCCTAGCATTAGACGATTTATTATAAAAATTCAAGTGAGATAACCCTATTTTAGTCGCCGATTGATTATTAATCGTGTCTTAATAGTTCTTAGGTTTTATAATTAAAAAAAAGAAATTAGAAAATAATACTTAGTAATTTAATAAAAGTATTTAAGTTTATTACTTTTTAATTCTGTAACTATATTTAATAGTAAAGAAAATAATACATAAATTTAATTTATATAAAGAAAAGATATATTATAATTCTAGCAGTATATCAATATCTAGCTTAGTTTATATCCGCTTCTTTAAAACCACTTTTCCACAATCTCCTGAGGTCAAGCCAAGACCAAACGCGTTAATGGTATGCATGTAGTCCTCCTCCAGCTTCCAATCGTACCTGTAGATCAAGTGGACCAGGAGAAGCTTAGCTTCGTTTGAAGCAATGAACCTACCTGGACATGCATGGCGACCATGTCCAAAGCCCATATGCACTGAAGATGTGCTTACAAGATGAGCTTTGCTCTCCATCTCTGGATCGGAACGCACACGTAAGAACCTATATCTATCGAAGGTTTCAGGATCAGGATATAGATGTTGGGGTCGTACATCGAGCCAAGGTCTGACATGCACCGATCGCCCTTCTCCAGAACTAATCCTCCCGGTAGAGTGACGCGATCTTTGGCTTTGCGATTCATGATTGCTGACATGTGTTAGCAGGGAAATATTCGCTGAAATGGCTTAGCTACTTACCAGCTGTTATAGCATTTAACCTCTGGGCTTCTTTGATCACGCTATCGAGCAGTTTCATGTTAAACAAAGCTTTCTTCGACCAGCCTTCATTCTTGAGGACCTCGACAATTTCCTTGCGAACATCTTCAACTAGCTCTGGCCTTTCAATTAAGCGAAGCATGGTCTCTGTTACAAGGTCAGAGGTAGTATTGATGGCCACGACTGAGAGTGATAGCTGAGCGGCCACAGGATCATACGGCTTTCCATGGCTCTCTTCAGCGAACCTCTGGATTGCATCATTGTATGAAGGTGCAGGTTTTCCTTTTGCCATCGCTTCCTGGAGTTCTCGTTGTCGCTTCTCAAGCACCGGTGCTAGTAGAGTGTGTTCTGCAGCCACCTCGGTCCTGAGTAGCTGACATTGTGGAATAAAACGGCACGCAATCGGTCTGAACCACTTTGGGTACTGGCGGAGTAAGTTTGCAGCGAAAAACGAGTTCATACTGTAAGATTTCGAGATCTCAAGCCACTTAGCGTTTCGACAAAGCTGATTGCCGAGGAACACGCGAGATGACAAGCGGGCGACGAGATCCAGCATTGCCTCTTTGAAGTCAAGTTCTTTCCATTCTTATTAATTCAGTAAACATCCCGCATCAAGCTCAGAGTTTAATCATACCAGGGGAAGTTCCAAGCACGAGTTTCGTGGCAAAGTCTGCCTCGGCAGATAGAGGAGCAGTGACATGATCTTGATTGTGTTAGTCACAGAAATGCCGAGGAAAACAAAGTCACATACTTAGAAGCTTGGTTAACCTCTTGTTGATTGTCCTGATGAGAAGTTCATCAGGACGGTCGTTGAAGGCAAATCCATTGAATCCAGGAATACCGGAATGGAAGTTATCAGAAAAGAACTCGAGGAAGTCAAGAGCCGGTTCATTGCGGGTCTCGTCAACGTATTGAGTTGGAAGGACAAACAGATCGTCGACATCCGTAAACATTATGTACGGCTTTCCTGGATACAACTCACGGCCTTTCGCTAGTAGCGCTCGGGCATTCATAGCAAAATGCCACCTTGCCTTTTTCCCCAGCAGGTCAAACTTGCCAGGGGGGTTAAGATAGGGGAGTTCATCATGCCTATCTGGCAGCTTATAGTATATAAGTAGCAGACTAAGAAGTAAGATGGAAGAGAAGAGCCAGCTGCTGGGGTTCCAGCGACTGTAATGGTGGGAGTGCTGAGCTAGTCATGTTGAAGCGGCAAGACGATTGTAAATCGGTCAAATTGCAAGGTGTTTTCATATCAAGCCAATGATAGCCATGGCTTACGTATGTCCTTTACTTATAATATCATGAAGACTTGCAGAGCCGTGAAACAATCAAGATGGAAGATCCCAGTGTAGTTAGTGTCTACCACTAAGAGAACTAGCGTGTGAGGAAAGACTGGTTCCAAATACGGTAGTTTCTAGCCCCCGCACTAAGCCAACATCAGGAAACGACAGCGAGTGGGGAGTGGGAGCGGGGGAGAGATAGATCATGGGATTACCCACGGAGCCATCGGCGCTGGAGCCGTGCCCTGGTTAGAACGCGGGTCAGTTTGCTGCCATCTTGGGTTGCCTTGGATGTGGGATGGTGATTGTTTCAGAAGGTAAGGTTGAGACTGTACCTCGTGACAATAAAGACTATCATAAACTAGAGACCCCTAGAGGATTTGTAGGCCAAACATCTAGCTTCACCCTACGTGAAGCAACGACAATAGGACAGATTTTCTCAGATCCCAATCACCCAATCCACGACAGTCTTCATCATGTCGACCGTTTTCAAGCATGATTTGCTGGGTTCGATCACCGGCATCAAGGACCAGATTTTGGCCCAGTATCGTGGGATCAAATATGGCATACTGAAACATGCATTCGCAGAAGCTGCTATGTTTACAAACGAGGAGCGGAAGAATATAGATGCTACTGAATTTGGGTATGCCTTCACGCCTGACTATCTTTAAAAGATGGTGAGAAGCGGATGAATTGACCAAATGATGATTCTGTAGTCCCCCAACAATACCACCACCGGCTTGTGGCGTCGAACAAGCCATGATGCAACAGCCTTTGCCTTACAAGGACATAAGCCCATCCCCTACGGACTGTCTGAATCTCAAAGTCACAGTTCCGGAGATCGGAAAGAGTAACCTGCCTGTCTTTGTCTTCCTTCATGGAGGAGGTTATGCTATAGGAGCCAACTCCTGGCCACAGACAGATCTGGTAAATTTCGTTAAGTTCTCAGCCTCACAGGACTCGCCTATCATCGGCGTTAGCATCAAGTGCGTACAAATGTCGACGATGATAGTGGTTTATCGAAGCTAACTACTGCGCGAAGTTACCGGCTTGGGGCTCCCGGATTTCTCGCCTCTGATGAATTGACTCAAGCCGGTTGCCCAACCAATCGCGGCCTACGCGACCAGCAGCTTGCATTTAAATGGGTAAAGAAGTATATATCGGGTTTTGGGGGTGACCCAGACAACGTGATTGTTATCGGGGCGAGTGCAGGTGGAAGTACGCAAATGCCACCTTTTTATCAAGTTCATATCTGACATAGTATACAGATGCTGCCTTGCTCCATCTTGAGTCATCCGAGCCGCTGTTTTCAAGGCTTATTAGCCTTGCTGGCACACCACTTGGTCTTCAGCCGCTCACTTCTGAAGTTGCAAACTCTACATACCAGGCTGTCTTGAAGCACCTGAACATCAACGGTTCTTCAGCTCAAGAGAGAATAGACGCATTGCTTCGGGTACCTCCACCAGACCTCCTTCAGAAGATACCGCCTCACCTTCCGCTCTGCCCAATGGTCGATGGTGATGTCGTGAAGCATTTTAGCACCTTCAATTTCTGGAGTGTCGAAGCGAAGGACAAACTTCCAGGGGCTAAGTGATGCCAGAGTATCATGATGGGAGATGCACAGAATGATGTAAGTCTAGCTGCTTGCCAGATACACTGGGGCTAGATGGATGCTAACGAATTCGCAAAGGCAAGTGTTATGCCTTTCATCCTGGGTCAGCGCACGGAAAACCTAGTTCCAAACTTTGTAGCCACCGTTGAGGAGTTTTGCAAGGATGAACCACAATTCCTTGAACAATTGTTTAGGGCGTATGATATGCGCAATCCTAACCATGAAAGGGCTACAGCTGCTATCATGGATTTTATGGGCGACTTGTTCTTCTTTGCTCCGTCAGTTGTGACAGCAGATGGCTTCCCAGGCAAGAAGTATGTCTATCGTTTTAACGTCCCCAATCCATGGGACGGTCCGTGCAAATCGACAGCGAACCATACATTCGACGCGGCATGTTTCCTCTTGAACTATCGTGCAAACCTCCCCAAAGAACAACTGGGCTCGAGTGTTATAATGGCTACTGACTTCATCAACTTCATTCGTGGAAAGGAGCCCTGAATATACACCTGGAAAGGGAGGAATCAGGGTCTATGGACCTCCCGCTGATATTCACTCGTTTGAAAGATCTCTTGATGGTGATTCAACTGGCCGTCGTATCCACGTCCTAGAGCTGGGATAAAAGATTGGTTTGGACAGCTTCTCAGGACTGTGGCATAGCTTTATATGCCAGAAATAGTCACTTGATCTCAATAGATAAATATCAGAGGATTCTAATTTTCAGTTTACAGACCAGTGTATCATTACACAATGATAGTTGTACAATATACAAACTTGTCTCGTACAAATTGGGAGCATTAGTCGACATAAATCTTTGCTTCTCAAACACCCGTCTAAGGAACTGAGTTTGTCGAATCAACCCAGAAGTCAGCCAGCAATCGGATTTCCAACTCAACATTTCAGCTCATTATCCGAGAAATAAAACCCAGCGTCAGGTTGTCATGTGTCAAACATGATGGCTAGTTGACGCAAAACCCAGCCGATTCGTGGAGCGACTACTCACAACACCTGTTAGCAAACACATACGAGTCTCTTCCATGGGTTCATATTTACCTCCCCAAACCCACGTATCATCAAAAAGGCTTGCCCATATCCGTGCAAGTTCTGCAGAAAGTGAAAAGTCCTGAGAACAGTCCATATCAATCTCTTTGAGAAGTCGCCTGATATTGTCCAGGACCTGTCCTTTTTCAGAGGTGACTGCGTTGCCAGTCTTTTGTAGCTGTTCAATCGTGTGCACCCATTTCGTAACCAGAAGACCTAGGGGATTCAAGTTAGAACTCAGTGGTGAATAAGACCAATGGAGGCCAAGTAATATTACAGTAATATATAGCTTATAAAATTATATTTATAAAGACAATTCTATTAAAATTATCTATAAATAATACTTAGGTATATTAAGAATATCTTCTAGATACAGATCGCCCGCTTCAGGGCCGTGCTAAAGAACAACAGGATCCCGGCCCCATTATTGGCTTCTATTGGGGTCATCGTTGTCAACTTGCGGGCAATGAACTCGGCCAGCGGCATGAAGTCTCGGATGGCAAGCATATACTTTGGCTTCGGTAGTGGATCTGGTGCATCCTTTGCGTCTATGCCTGAAGGTGCGATATGCTGCTGTTGCTGCTGCTTAGCCTCCTTGCGCGCCTTGCCCTTTAGGCGGCCGGATGAGGGGGCGGCACTCTGGTTGACTGCTGCACCTGCGGTAGGGGGTGCCGCGAGCGAGGCCGTGTATCCATGTCGCTTGGCAGTTGTGGCTAGCCATGAAGCGACGATGTCCGTGTCCGTGTCGCGCTTGTATTTCTGGTATATTGAGAGGAAGTTGGTGGATGGCATTTGGAGAGTTATCCAATACCGGTCTGAATTGAAATGGATTTTAGTCTGCCTCCGGAGCGTGCACGGACGAAAATGATATATTACGACGCATTTTATGGGAAATTAGAAGGACGTCAAGCGTGCACGGACCAGGACATGTGCATTGCGTCGCAATGTTCGTGGTAATCATTGTAGTAGGGTACCCTTAAGATAATGACCATATCGAATACGAAACTGAGTAACATAGCCACACAGAGTTGACAACGCCACTCTAAGAAGCTAGATCAGAAATTTGAAGTCAAAAAGCCGGCACTCGAGTGATGTGATAGATATTTAATGGGCTCGGCCGGTGCATTGTAGCACGGCATTTGTCGGGATACGGCTTCAGCCTTCTTGGACCCACTTCTCGGCGAGAGCTAACAGCAGTCGGAGAATTCGGACAAACGGTGTAAACAGATTTATCAACAGAGGAGTCACTGGGCAGGTAAGCTGCGGCTAAACACCAAGCTATATAATCAGAACATGCCACTCCATATTTGATGGCATTAAACCTCGACTACCATTATTTGAAAATCCTTCGATATTAAGCCATGGATCAACAAGTCAGCATTCCTGAATACCTCTTCCTTCGTCTAATTCAACTAGGAGCAGGCTCTGTTCACGGAGTACCTGGCGACTATAATCTGACGGCATGTGATTACATCACCCGATTAGGTCTCCGATGGGTAGGCAACGCCAATGAGCTCAACGCCGGATACGCCGCAGACGCTTATGCCAGAATCAAAGGCATTGGAGTTTTGTTCACATCCTTCGGTCCAGGAGAGCTCTCAGCAGTAAATGCCATCGCCGGCGCTTATGCAGAGAAAGCTTCTGTTGTCCATATTGTTGGAACTCCTCCTCTGTCAGCTCAAAAGGCTGGAAGTTGTCTTCATCATTCTCTTGGCGATGGCAACTTCAAAGCTTACGCAAATATCTACAAGGGCATCACGGTGGCACAGGCTGATCTCTGTGATCCAGCAACAGCTCATGATCTTATTGATCAGACCTTGCAACAATGCATCTTACAAAGTCGACCTGTCTACCTTACGCTACCTCTAGATATGGTTCCTGAGCGGTTGACATTCCCTGCAACCCCCATCAACCTTGAGAACCCCGACTACAACAAAGTATCCGAGGATCAGGTGGTCGAAGCAATCATCACAAACCTTCAACGTTCAAAACGACCTTTACTACTCATTGATGGATTTACCGCACGATTCGGCGTACGCCAGGAAATCAATGAATTGGTCAGGCTGACTGGTATCCCAACCCTCACAACACCCTTTGGCAACGGTCTTGTCGACAGTTCGTTGCCCAACTACCATGGGATCTATAATGGTCAGGCTGGGCCAATCAAACAATTGGCTTGGGTCAAGGGCTGCGACTTGGTCCTTAGATTTGGTCCCCTGAACTCAGACTTGAACACCTTTGCATCTACAGCTCTACCGAATGCCAATGTCACCGCCATTTTCGAGAAACATTCTGTTCGCTTTGGAGACAGCTTAGTTGGGCAAATCAGTAGCCAGGCTGACCTGTCAATCAAGGCGCTCTTGAAAGTCCTGCTAGTGCGTCTTAAAGGGCTAGAGCTCCCCAAGCTGGAACGATATCCTCATGATCCTGATACACCAAAGGCATTACTCGCCAGACTGCCACTTCAGGCTGATGAGCTGGAAATCGATCAATATAACTTTTGGTTGCGCATGTCTGACTTTCTGAAGCCTGGTGATTACGTTCTCACCGAGACGGGAACGTCTTTGTATGGTGGCCAGAGCCTTGCACTTCCGGATGACACCACGGTGATCTGCTCGGAGCTATGGGGCTCCATTGGCTTCATGCTTGCCGCAGCTCAGGGCGTATCTATGGCTCATCGTGAGCTTGTCGAACAAGGATCAAAATCACGTGGAAGGACGATTTTGTTCGAGGGAGAAGGAAGTCTCCAGATGACGGCTCAGTCTATCAGCGATATGATTCGTAATAGACTCGACGTCACTATCTTCGTTCTGAACAACAGCGGCTATACTGTCGAGCGTATAATCCACGGCTTTGACGAAGGCTACAACGACATTCAGCCGTGGATGTATCTCGAGTCATTGTCCTATTTTGGAGCTCCCAAGGATGACCCGGAATACCCCGTGACAACGAAACGGGCGGCAAATTGGGGTGACCTTCGATCTGCTCTGGAGGACCCTGTCACTCAGGCGGGCAAGGGCCTTGCGATGATTGAAGTGATTATGGATGTGGCCGACTGCCCTGCATCCCTGCGCACGTTTGCCAATCTTCTGGTCCAGAAGCACAAGGGAGGGTGGTAGTTGGGCACCTGGCGGGGAGAAAAGGGTATTCCCTCTCTCTGATACATTAGAATGCACATAGCCAATACCGCAATCATGTGGTATCAAAGTAGTTTTAGTTAGATGAAAGGTATAGAGACTTCGCTATGTTCATTCGATGAGGTACACGGCCCGCTTATATAAGACAAAGGCTTAACCATCCTGTTGATGTAGTGTCGGGTGTTCAGCCAGATTAGCCCAAAATCCAATCTCAAATTCCCAAGGATCAAGGTTGTTACTCGGACCCCAGCCATCTGTCAAGATTGAATTCATACTTTGATGGGATTCAACATTTATAGCCGGTGATCGCCAAACTATCAAAGAGTCCAGAAGACTTTGTATAGTCTGGGTGGCTCTCATGAAAAGAGCATAGTTGGGCTCTCCGTCTTGTATGACAGCACCAGTCCGAATTTCCGCTACTAAGACGCTCAAGTCTTGGACCATTTTTGCGCGAGATCCCTGTGTGATGCTGGTATCAACAGAAGAGTTGAGTAACGCCAGCGAGATGACTCCAGCTGCGGGTAGACCAAATTGAGCCACCTATCAATGGTTAGCATTAAATGGCTATTGGGATGATGGGTAAAATGACCTTCCAGATAAGGCCAGTCCCAGAGTTCACTAGACGATCCCGAAGTATTATTAGTTCTACCACCAGGGAAAGCATCTCTTTTGCCACCACAAGGAGCGGCTCGTTGAGATTAGTGGACCTTTCCAGCGACACCAAGTTAAGGAGCAGGTTTGTATGGAGATAGTCTAGCCTGGTGCCAACTAAGAAGTCTCTTTCAAATCGAGAGGCACGACAGTCTTTCAGGCTCGTGTCAAGCTTGAAATGACGTGGCAGGCTTTGCCACTCAGACTCGATACGCGTTCGGATAGCCCTTATCATATCGTCAGCTCACCAAATAACCCAGTTGTCTTGAGACATGTTTACTCTGCTTCATTTCTGATGTCAGCCGAGGACCGGCGTCGAGCAAGTGCCAGGATATCCTCCTTGAGAAACGCAAATGTCGCGGAGCACCGAGTGTCGGCGGCGTAGTCGATGGGTTCTTTGCTAGCTACCGCTAACTCATCAATATCTGCGCCTGGTGTTGCAGAAGGTCGTTGACTGCCGTCGACTCTTGGTGATAGATGCCCTGCGCACAGGTCAGATGAAAACGACGGCAGCTGAAAATCGCAATATGCTTTGATGATGCGTGGTGGTCTTCCAAGAAAGACAGCGAGGCTCTTGTCTGCAGTGTAGGTGCGAGCAAAGGTAGATCTTCGCAATTCCGCAATGAACCGGGGTATGGATGAGGTAGCCTCATCAATAGCTTCATGAAATCCAAGGGCAAAGAGAGAACTTGAAAGATCACCCATCCGTCTCCAACAGTGATAGCCTTTGGAAAAAATCAGTAGGGGAGCGTTTCTATGCGGGTTGGTCACATACTCTCATCTCCATCAATTTGCGAGTGTACAACAAGATTCTCATACTGCAGAACTATTTGCAGATCGTTTAGGTGATCTACTGATATGCACATCTCTAAGCAACTGTCTGCCAGGTATGTCAAATTCTTGACGAGATCACGACGCTGATCCTCATTCGAGTACAACGGAGAAAATGACATGGTGTCCAGCACAGCTCGACCCGCAGCAGTGAGAAACAGCCCGATGGTCTCCCAACGAAGCTTGTCACCTATCAGCTGGGCCAGAAAGTCGTTCATAGTTGTATCTCTATGTAGGTTGATAGGCTCGTGAGTGTTCTTGAGTAGCAACACAGCGCGACTAGATACCCAGTCACTGAGTCGAGGCGCAGATGGCGATGTCGAAGGTATCTCATCCCACATTTGAGATACGGCTTCGGTGAACAAAGCAACAAGAGGACCGGCTAGAGGCAAGTTGACTCCTTCTCCAAGCCAAAACTCAACCAGGGATATTAGATTGGCAATATCGAACTGCAAAAGCTGCTTCAAAGCATCGGTAGACTTGCTGATAGCCACTTGATCTTTTACAAGAAGCAACGTCGGATCTGTCTGGTGGGTTGTGTTGATGGTGCTTACCCCGGTAGATGATGATACCTGACTGAGGATGGTGGAGTAACTCGAAGAACCCAGAAAGCCAGGGTTTGGATAGCGATGTGGTTGTGGCGCTGCAGTGGCTATTGTCCTGGACTTTTCTATTCTGGCACTGTTATGGTAAGATTCAGCGCCCAACACTCAATAGACTAGGTTTATGGCTTACGCTGGCCGTCTACTAAATGTCTTTCTCCGTTTGAAAGGTTGGTTTCGGTAGATACATGACTCGGTCTGTCCGCGGTTGCGACATCGGACACATGTGGGCTGTTCATGGCCGCAAGCAAGCTTGGCACTTCGGCATGGATCGCAGGCTGCAAGCCTAATGTTCATATTGATTCCGTGTCAGAAATCGGAGTTGAGGAAAAAGAAAGCGGTAAAGAGTCTTGGGGTGTGGAGAAAGAATTTGGCCCCGCGTTCTCCGGACTAATCGGCGGCATGCTTACTCCGTTTACTCCGTGCTCTATCTATTCTGTTCTGATTCGTCGACTTTAGTATATATATGTTTTGTCCGGGGGGCCATAAGCCTTAAAAAGTCTTTTAATAGAGTATAGGATATACTAAGCTAAACTATCTATAATTATTACTATACTGATTCTTACTTAGATTATCTATAAGGCCTCTTAAATTAATTTACTTTATTTAGTAATAGGTATATCTTAAAAGTTAAAGTAATTAAGTAATTAATACTATAGTATATATAGTAAAAGTATTTATAATATAAGGACTTATTAAATAATACTTAAGCTATTTAAGAAGGAATTTAATAAGTAAAAGCTAACCTTTTTAAATTATAGCTTAAGCTTTTAAGCTATAGTTTAAAAAGATTAAAGAAAGTAAGTTACTTACTTATTAAGTATATTATATATTTTTATTATAATACTAATAGTTATATTATATAGGCTATATATTTTCTTTAATTATAGTAATAGACTTACCTTTTTATATTAAATTAACTTTCTAAGTAATTTAATTTATTAATAAAATAAAAATTAATAACCTTTACTTAATAGTTTATTTAAATTAATATATAAATATTAATAATCTATAAAAAATTAACTATTATAAGCTTTAAGTTAAATTAACTAATATCTTTAACTTTAATATACTATAGTTTTTAAATATTATATTACTTAAAAGATAACAAATAAAGACTTTTAATAGTAAGTACTAACTTTATAACTTATATATATATATAATAATATTACTCCCTTATATAGGCTTATACTTTAAATAATAAATAAAGTACTATAATTATATATAATACTAATATAGAGAAGGTTATTACGCATTATAATATATTTAAGTATAGAGGTCGACTTTAAAATATATAATAATAATATTATATATAAAGCAAGGCCAGATTATATTTCAGTAGTTAATAGGCTTAGACTATGTCTGCGAGTTCTAGTAAGGTACCTCTTGATTTTATTTCTATTTAATATTTCTTTAGTAATTTTTATCGCTATCTCTATATAGTTACTGTATTATTATTATTTCTTCTCTGGCTGATATAATTGCTTTTATTAGTCAGTAAACCTACTATATAATGTTCCATATAGTACTAATGTAATGGTCGGGCCTAGGCGTCATGGGATACCCCATGGCCGTCAATCTGTTCAAGGGACTCGGGTCACCTAAGTCTTTTCTGATCGTCGATGTGAACCAAGAGGCCTTGAATGAGTTTCAAGATGGGGTCAAGGGTTTCGGCAAAGTGTCGGTCGTCCAGAACGGTTACGAAGCAGCCAAGGCAGCAGTACGTTTCCATGCTCAGTTCGCGTACAGAGAAGCTAATAAACTCAGGACACTGTTATTACTATGCTGCCGACAGCTACCGTAGTTGAGGCCGTCTACTTAGACCTCAACACGGGCATCCTAGCAGGTGCTGTAGCAGCTGCTATAGATAGCAACCCAGCAAAGAAGCTTCTCATAGAATGCGGCACCATCGAGACTGCCACAATCAAAAGGGTTGCCAAAGTCACAGAAGAAGCTTCATTCAAGCTGTCTGACACACTATCTTTCGTTGATGCTCCTGTCTCTGGTGGCCCTATGGGTGCTATTGACGGCTCGCTTACATTCATGGTTGGCGTTCCTCAAGCCAAGTCTGCAAACGTCTTCCCGCAGGTAGAAGCACTGTTGGAACACCTGGGCAAAAGCATCTTCCAATGTGGCGACGTCGGCGCAGGCACTGCGTTCAAGATCATAAACAACTATCTCAGCGCCATCACCTCAGCAAAATTGTCCTTCGACCATCGTATGATTGGCGGTATGTAGCAAATATTCTACAAAAAAATAGCTGTCAGACACTAATTTTCTAAAATTAAGATAATGAACTCATATTCAGTGATCTCTCAGCCATCAGGCAGGGTAACAAGGTAACACAAATAGGTCTAAATGCATTGTTACAGGAGCAAAAGGTCCAGACTGCGGGCATGATCTGGATAGAAGGAATGTTTAATCAATTTTTGTCATTCCTCAACGATAAAGAGAGTAGGTTGAATCAACCCTCCGTTGTTATAGTTTCTTACTTACGAAATAGGAAACTGGCCACCTCATTCTCCCAGTCCCTCAAGATCCGTGACTCCTCAGCCAGTCTCGGTACCTCTTATAACGCCTCGCGAGCTTTGGTCTCGATTGTCTATCCCAAATATAGATGAGACTGACCTGGAGTACATTCTATCCCGTGCTGAGGAGATGTTCCATCAAGACCAAGGCCGGGCCCAGCAAATAGTGTCTATGCCTTTGTTCCGCAGTTGGATCGAGAGTTCTAGCTCAGCCAAGCTCTTAGTGCATGGCAACTTCAGAGCTACAGGCAACATTTCTCCTCTTTCGACTCTCTGCACAGTACTCGCACGAACATTTCGACAAGTCGGGCAATACATCAGTCTTGTCTTCTTTTGTGGCCGTCACCTTGTATGGGACGACCACCATGGCGGTGTCACACTGATACGATCGCTAATTGCCCAGCTGCTCCGTCAATTACCTTCGCAACACCTCAGTCCTGACGTTCAGGCGGTCTTGAAAAATATATATCTCGAAGATGCCCGATCATTATGCAATCTCTTTCAGTATTTAATCGGCCAAACTCAGATGAGGATTCCGATCGTCTGTATCATTGATGGCATCAATCTGTACGAAACAGACGATTATATCGAAGACATGTCAACTGTGGTTTTGAGCCTAATCGATCTTGTATATAGGCCTGGCCCTGGCAGTCGCATATGTTTCAAGCTTCTTCTTACGTCTCCCATACCTACAACAGATGTGCGGAAGATATTTGACCAGGATGATAATCCATGTTTACTACATCTTGAGGGCATCCCAATACCTGAACGGAGTGTCCAGTTAAACATCTTCTAATAATTATCTGTCTTTGCGGTCTGGTCTTATGGACTGATTACTTGAATTATTGTGTTACGGCCTAGCCATCCCTGCAAGCCTTGTTGATCTAGGCGTAGTAAATAGCTATTACTTGGAAGCTTTTCCTTTTCTGCCAGCGCTTGATATTTTGTTCTTATTGGTCATCGTGAAAGCTTCTGGGTAAAAGCTTATATCGGGGGGGG